>JANTQK010008877.1:65533-87321 GCA_029224305.1 Caperea marginata | reverse complement strand
AAAGATCACCTGAACGTTTTTGGTGACTCTCCTCTTTCATTTCTGCTCCTCAAATTTGAAGCACTTCTATAGATCCTCAAATAATTCAAAATCCATTAAAGACAATGGAAATTAACCTCATATTTTTATTTGGAAACTGAGGCACAGTGAATGTGAGAGGTGCATAATATTCACTAATTGCCATGTGGCATTTCTTCCTCTACCTTTTAACAGCTCTACTTGTTTAACTCTGCCTCTTAGCCCTTTCTCCAGGTGTCCTATAATATGAGGTCTTTTGCTGATCCTAGAAGCTTTAGTCATTGTTCTTTGCTTGAATAATTCATAAAATTTTAAGAGGTTACCATATACCATTGAATATTAACCATAGTCATGTATTCTTCTTCTAACAAAAGTTTTGGTAGTCTCAATTCAACTTAAAAGGTAAATTTATTTTACATTTTATAAATCAGAGTCATGAGATCACTACATGGCTATGTTCTAGGAATAATGGTGGCAGTCATTTTATTTATTCATTCACCAAAATTTATTGGTATACCAGGTGTACCAGGCATGGTGCCAGATCCAGGTATTGCCATGGTGAACAGCAACAATAAATTATTTTCTTCATGGTTCTGGTTGGGCAACTGGACTGACTTTTTAATGTCTCTGGATTGTCAGGCAATGAATAAATAATCAAATGCAATAATGGGCCATTAAATGATTTAATTCAAATGGTACATATACATAGTAGAGCTATAAATCTATATACACTCTTATACATTCATAAAGAACTTTAAAAACAGCCAATTCTTTACTTTCTCCAAAAATTAACTTTAGGATGATGTTCTAGCTGTAAAATTTAGTTCAGTATTCTACAAATTTGCTGCATTCACTGGTCCAAAGAAATAATTGAACCTTAATCAAAATGTGGGAATCTCTTTTCAAGACTTCAAAACACTAATCAACCGAAAATAAATAAATGAATAAAGGGAGAAATGTATTATGAAAAAAATGGATTAATGCAAAAATAAGCTTTTAAATTGTTGGAAAGTAATGGTTTCCAGTAAAAATGGATTAAGGATTATGTCTGCTTCTGGGAAGATAAAGTAGACATGATTTTCCCTATTCCTTCTGCTAAACAAAATTAAAAACCTTGAACATTTTACTAAAAGCAACATAAAAAGACTAAGTGGTTGTGAGAAAATGTAGGCAGACCATCAAGGGACCTCAGGATCCAAAAAATGAAGCACAATGGTAAGTTCCTTTTTTAAAAAAAATTTCCTAGACTGGGAGCTGAAGAAGTCAGCAACCAGAAATGCCAATAAGTACAAACAAACAAAGCCACAGCAAAAGCCAGCTCTGTCTACAAAGGATCAGGAAAATTTCAGTTTAGCAAGACAGAAAACATTTTTAAAATAATGGCTCTACTCCAGCCAAATGCCACAGAAAAAAGTGGATACCTCATCTCCACCCATATCAGCAAGGGTCTAGTGTGGAGTCTAGACTTCTGCCCTTATGAGGCCCTAATAGTGAATCCCAACATATCTGCTGGGATAATGTCAGAGAAACCAAGTAGGAAGCTGGAACATTCATTGCACTGGGCAGCAATGAGGACCTGCCCCTCCCCAGTGTCAATAAAGGCTACCAGGGTAGCCTGGACTTTCTACCAATCAGGAGCAATGAGGCAACCTTCCACCTTCCTGGTGAGTAGAGTCAGAGAAATCTTAGTGGAGAGTTAGGACTTTTACCCATGGCCAATGGTAATGAGGCCACCAACCCACGTCAATAGAGATCACAAGGTGGGCAATAACACGACACTCCTACTCTTCCCATATGAATGATGTCAGCAGATCCAGTGCTCAAACACTGCCTAGCAATAATAGGAAACTCTCTCAGGTGTTAACGGAGGGGAAGGAGGCTCTATTTCTACCTACACCTAGCAGAAATTAGGTGGCACCCTCTCTTCCCCTACTAGACCAGAGTTAGAGGGAGCCAGTTAAAACAAGTTTAAATAAGATCCAGAATCTCAGAATATAATGCCCAAGATGTCCAAGTTTCAATTGAAAATCAGTCATCACATAAAAATCAGGAAATTCTTTCCTTTGCCTTGAATGAAGACAACAAATAGATGCCAACACAGAGATGACAAAGATGTTAGAATTATCCAATAAAAAATTTAAATCAATCGTAATAAAATGCTTCACCAAGCAATTATAAATATTCCAGAAACACACAAAAAAAGTAGAGTCTCTGCAAAGAAATTGAAGATAGAAAGAAAAATCAACTGATAATTTTAGAATTGCAAAATATAACAAGTAAAGTACAAAACTCAATAGACAATCTCAACAGCAGAGTGGATGGGAGAGATGAAAGAATTAGTGAACTGGAATATAGAACAATAGAAATTACCTAATCTGAACAACAGAGAGAAAATAGACTAAAAAAAAAATTAAAAAATAAAAGAACAGAGTCTCAGAGACCTATAAGACTATAACAAACAAAAACTAAGATTTCTGTTGCCAAAGTCCATAAGAAGACGAGAAAGATGGCAGAGCTAAAAAAAAAATGCTGTATGAGTAATGAATGAGAACTTTACAGATTTGGCAAAAGATGTAAAGCTACAGATTTGATAAACTGGGAAGATGTTAAAAAATGGTAAACAAAAATTAATCTGCACTAAGGCACTTCCTAGTTAACTCCTGAAAAAACAAAAACAAAAACAAAAACTTACCTACAGAAAGAAAATCATTTGAATAACAGTGAATTTCTTACCATAAACCATAGAGACCATCCACTAAGTAATGACAGGAACATATTCAACTTCTGAGAGAAAATAACTATCAATGCAGAATTTTGAATCCAGCAAAAATATCCTTGAGGAGTGAAGGAGGATTCAAGACATTCTCAAATAAAGAAAATCTAAGAGACTATGTGGCCAGCCAGCAGACTTATCTTAAAAGAACAACCATAGGAATTCGTCTAAAAACAAGAAAAATGATGAAAGAAGAAATTTTGGAATATCAGAAAGAAAGAAAAACAATGCAAAATGTAAACCTAAGAGTAAATAGTTTTCTTCTTTCTAGTTCCTAAATTATATTTGACAATTGAAGCAAAAGAGCTTAACATGTACAAGAGATATTTTAGACAATTATATTCTAAATGGAGAAGAGTAAAGGACATAAGAGGAGTTAAGTTTTCTAACTTCACATGACCTTGTAAAAGACTGGATACCAATAGACTGTGATAAGTCACCATACTTAGAGAAACCACTAAAAGAAAAATACAATGAAAAACACTAAAAAAAAAATAGACCTAAATCCAAACAGAATTCTAAAATGTGTTCAAGAAATCTACAGGTAGACAGAAAAAGGAAAATAGAGAAACAGAAAACAGAGAGAACAAACAGAATATGAAAAAAAACAAAAGTATAAACTTAAGCCTTAACAATAATTACATTAGATTTAAATGGTCTCAATAGAACAATTGAAATGTATTGACAGAGTGGATTAAGATAAAGTGGACTTCAGCTAAGAAAATTGCCAGAGACAGAGAAAAACATTACAAAATGATAAAATGATCAATCCACCAAAAAGACATAGCAATTCTAAATGTGCACCAACAAACATAACTGCTAAATATGTAAAGCAAAAAGTGATAGAACTGAGAGCAAAACAGATAAATCCACAGTTATAGTTGGAAACTTCAGTATTTCTCTCTCAACAATAGATGAAGCAATTAGAGAGAAAATGTGTAAAGATACTGATGAGTTCAACAACACTATCAACCAGAAGGTTATCATCAGCATTTATAGCACACTTCACCCAACAATATAATAGTCACTAATTTTAAATATCCATGAAACATACACTAAGGTAGACAATATTTGTGGTCATCAAACAATTCTCAACAATAACAGTTGATACCACACAGAGTGTATGCTCTGTCAACAATGGGATCAAACTAACAACCAAAACAGAAAGATAAGAGAAAAATCATGAAATAGTTGGAAACTAAACAGCTCAATTCTAAATAAACCATGAGTCAGAGGGAAATCAAAAAAATACATGAACTGAATGTCAATGAAAATACAACATATCAAAAACTGTGAGGCACAGCTACAGCAATGCTAAGAGGGAAATTTATAACACTAAATGCTTATGTTGGAAAAGAGAAAAAGTTTCAAATCAATCATTCAACTTTCATCTCAAGATCCCAGGGGGGGAAAAGTATAGTCAAATAAAGTCAGCAGAATAAAATAATTAATAAAGAGAATAACAGAAATTAATGAAATTGAAAACAGAAAACAATTGAGAATATCAATGAAACAAAACATAGTTCTTTGAAAGCATCAATAAAATTGACACACCTCTAGCAATACTGACACAATAAAAAGAGAGAAAACACTAATTACCAATATCAGGAATAAGGCAGGGGATACAGACTACAAACTTCAAAAAGATAATAGGGAATACTATGAACAAGTCTACACACATAAATATGACATCTAGCCAAAATGCAAAAATTGTCCCAAAAGCACAAACTACCACAATTCATCCTATATGAAATAATGTGAATAGCCCTATAACTATTGAGTAAGTTGAATTCTTAATTATGTAATAAACTCCTCAAAAAAGAAATGTTCAGGCCCAGATAACTTTACTGCAGAATTATTCATAACTTTTAAAAAGAATTAACACTGAATATATATCATCTGCTCTAGAAAACAGAAGAGGAAAGAATACTTTCCAAGTTATTTTATGAAGACAAAACCAGAGAGTATGACAGACAGAAAACTAAAGGAAGGGGGAGGGGCAGGAGAGGAGAAAGGGAGGGAAGGATAAAGAAAATTAAGACATTAGTATTCCTCACGAATAGAGAAGTAAAAATTATTTTAAATATTAGAAAACATAATTCATCAATATATAATAATTATACTGTATATCATGACTATATGGGGTTTAATCCAGGGATTCAAGGACGATTTAATATTTGAAAATCAATATAATCTACCATATAGCAAGATAAAGAAAAAAATCATGTGATTATATCACTTGATGTAGGCAAAGCATTTGACAAAACAACACACATTCATAATTTAAAACTTTCAGAAAATGCAAGGAATAGAAAGGAACTAACTTAGCAAAGAGCAACAAAAACTACAGTTAACCTACTGTATACTGCATAGTATACACTTATCATTTTACTTTTACTTAAGGGTAAAGGACCAGAGGTTTTCCACATGAGAACAGGAGCAAGGCAAGGGTGTCTGATCTCACTATTCTTATTCAATAGTGTATTATAATTACTGCACAATGTAGATTGTACAGTTAAGCAAAAAGAGGAAAAAAGTCATATAGATTTTAATGGGAAATATAAGACAGTCCCTATTTGCAGATGGAGTAATTATCTATGAGGAAAATCCAATGTAATATAAAAAATTTCCTAAAATTAATGAATTAAACAAGCTTGCAGGATACAAATATAGTGACCAAAAAAATCAATTTTATTTCTATATACTAGCATGTAGAGAGAAGTTTGGCCTAAACTAAAGATGTACTTTATATGTTTTTTAATAAACATGTAGATGAGCATCTTTCATATAATTATGATTATAACAATTTATAAACACTCAATTTGAGGCTTTTTCTTACAATTAAATATGAGAGAATGCTGGGCACTAGGTAATTTATTTTGTTCCTGTCACGTAGGCAGAGAACAAGTAAAATGTGCTACTCGTGTCTATATAGAGATCCATTATATCTCCAAAGGATTACATGTTGGTAGTGAAAAATTTTCAGTTCAATAATTCTAATGGATATTTAGCTTAAATGTTATGATTTTTCAATTTTCTATACCTTTTCATAAAGTTGTTTTGAAACAACAGAAATAGCTTTGTTTATTTCAAAGAAATAATTCAGGTAAATTGTCATTTAATGAAATCAAAACAAAAATGTAATAAGGAAGAAATAAATTAATGGCAAAATCCTTTTAAATATTTGACAAGAATGGTTTTTCACATTAAACTATAAAATTCAATTAACCAGGACAAATGAACTTCATCATCCTCATTTCAGAAGGGAAAACCTTCCTATGTTAATTGTGTGGATTTGTGTTCAGCTCAGACAGCTTTTACTTCCCCAAAATATTTAACAAATTAGAGATGTTTTAGTCTATTTATGTTCAATTGAATTTCAGTAGAGACGCCATGACAATTAAATAGGGAAAGAACATTCTTTTCCACATATGGCCCTGGGACAGCTGGACATCCATATGCAAAATAATAAATTTGAAACCTTATATCAAATCATAAACAAATTAATTCAAACTGGATCACAGACTTTAAGAGCTAAAAATATAAAATTCATAGAATAAAACATAGATGTAAGTCTTTGTGATCTTGGGTTAGGCAGTGGTTTCTTAGATGTGACTCCAAAATCACAAGTAACCAAATTAAAAAATAGACACATTAAACTACTTTAAAGGTAAAAAGATCTATTCTCCAAATGACACTACAAAAAAGTGAAAAGATAACACAGAGAATGACTGAAATATTTACAAATAATATGTTTGATAGGGAACTTATACCCAGAGTATATAAAGAGTTCTACAATGAATAGTAAAGAGACAAACAACTCCATTAAAAATGGTCAAATGATCACCTCACACCATTCAGAATGGCCATCATCAAAATGTCTACATACAATAAATGCAGGAGACGGTATGGAAAAGAGGTAACCCTCCTACACTATTGGTGGGAATGTAAATTGGTACAACCACTATGGAAAACTGTATGGAGGTTCCTTAAAAAACTAAAAATAGAGTTTCCATATGATCCAGTGATCCCACACCTTGGCATATATCTGGAGAAAACTATAATTTCAAAAAGATACATGCACACCAGTGTTCATAGCAGCACTATTTACAATAGCCAAGGCATGGAAACAACCCAAGTGTCCATAAACAGATGACTGGTAAGAAGAAGTGGTATATGTATACAGTGAAATAATACTCAGCCATAAAAGTAATAAAATATTGCCATTTGCAGCAATGTGGATCAACCTAGAGAATGTTATACTTAGTGAAGTAAATCAGACAGAACAAGGCAAATACTATATGCTATCACTTGTATATGGAATCTAAAAAATAGTATAAATGAATATATACTCAAAACAGAAACAGACTCACAGACGTAGAAAAGAAATTTATGGTTATCAAAGGGGAGAGGAAGGGAAGGAGGGGCAAATTAAGAGTATGGGATTAACAGATACAAACTACTAAACGTAAAACAGATAAGCAGCAAAGATTTATTGTATAGCAGAGGAAATTTTAGTTAATATCTTGTAATAACCTATAATGGAATATAATCTGAAAAAATATGTATAACTGAATCACTTTGCTGTACACCTGAAACTAACACAATATTGTAAATCAACTATACTTCAATTGAAAACTGGGCAAATCTTTTGAATAGATATCTCTGCAAAGAAGATACACAAATAGTTAATAAGCTTTTGGAAATATGTTGAACATATCATTAGGGGAAATGTTAATCGAAACATCAAAGAGACACTGCTTCACACACACTAGGCTGAATATAATCAAAAAGTTAGAGAATCATAAGTGTTGATGAGGATGTGGATAAATTGGAATGCTTAAACACTGCTGGTGGGAATGTAAAATGGGACAGTCACTTGAAACATAGTTTGACATTTCCTTAAAAAGATTAAACATGAAGTTGCCATATGAGCCTGAAATTCTACTCCTACCTTGGTAGATATCCAAGAGAAAGGAAGCATATGTCTACACGAAAACTTAGACATGAAGATTCATAGCCAAAAGGTAGAAGCAACCCAAATATCTATCAACTGCTGAATGGATAAACAAAATATAGTATGTCCAGATGATGGAATATTATTCACCAATAAAAATAAATGAAGTATTGATACATGCTAAAAGATGGATGCACCTTAGAAACATTATGCTAAGTCATAAAAAGCCAGCTACAAAAGATCACATATTGTATGATTCAATTTAAATGAGACATACAGAAGGGGCAATATATAGAGAGAAAAAGTAGGTTAGTGTTTGCCTAGGACTGGTAATATGGGAGAGGAGGGTAAAACGGGAGTGACTGCTAACTGTTATGTGTTTCTTTTTGAGACGAAGGAAATGATCTAAATTATTGATAGATCATAGTGGTATTTGAGCAACTCTGAATATACTAAATTCTAAAAACTACTATGTGTACTTTAAATGGGTAAATTTTACAGTATGTGAATTATATCTTAATAAATATGTCAAAAATAATTACAGCTATTTTTATTATTCTGTTCAATTTTGCAAACAGGAAGAGGAAGAGAAACAGCTCTAAGCATTCATGGGAGGCATCCATCTGAATTACAACCAAGATGACAGTCACCCCACATCCCAGATTTTCTGAGATGTTACCAATTTCAAGTGTTTCACCTAAGTGTCCCTGAGGCAATTGTACTTGTTTGAGGATATAATATGCCTTTTCTGTTTGACATTTATGATCAAAATAACCTTAACCATTGGTTCTTTCATCAAGTTCAGCTTTTGATTACCATAACTCTTTTTCAAGTGTCTTTCACACTTAGATATATCTAAAAGCAGGCATTTACAGAAAAGAAAAGAAATTAATGTTTGGCTGAGAATAAGACCTATAAATATAAAATTATTTTTTTTCTTGTCAGTACATTGCTTTCTTCAGAAGAAAAAGATGATTTTGACAGATTTCACTGAGGACAACAGCTGATGGTGTATGGATGTCCTGGGCTCCCATAGCCCCTCATTCAAAGTACTCTTCTTGCGTCGGCACACACTGGCCATGTGAGATTGAGACATCGTGATGGTGCTGTGGTGGGGTGGTGAGGAGGTGTGAGCTCCCACATCAGCCTCTGGTGTCAGTTCTGCCTGGCAGATTACTAGCTATGGCTACTTGAGCAAGTAAGCTTTGCTTTGTCATTTGAAAATCGAGGAATTAAACCCTACTTTATTTTATTTATTTTTATTAAAGGATAGTTGATTTACAATGTTGTGTTAGTTTCAACTGAATATATATATATATATATATATATATATTTTTTTTTTTCAGATTCTTTTCCCTTATAGGTTATTACAATGTACTGAGTATAGTTCCCCGTGTTATACAGTAGGTCCTTGTTGCTTATCTGTTTTATATATAGTAGTGTTCATATGTTCCTCCCAAATTCCTAATTTATCCCTCCCCCTCCCCTTTCCCCTTTGGTAACCATAAGTTTGTTTTCTAAGTCTGTGAGTCTATTTCTATTTTGTAAATAAGTTCATTTATATCATTTTTTAGATTCCACATATCATATGATATTTGTCTTTCTCTGTCTGTCTTACTTCACTTAGTATGATAATCTCTAGGTCCATCCATGTTGCTGCAAATGGCATTATTTCATTCTTTTTTTGTGGCTGTGTAATATTCCATTGTGTGTATGTATGTATGTATGTATGTATGTATGTGTATATATATATATATATATATATATACACATATACTTTAGGAGCACAATGAAGATTCTATGGAACAAAGGCTTTGTGTAAGGTCTTGACAGTGCCTTACACTATTCTCTTCTGCATGCATTGGCGTACAGGGAATAGCATAGCTGCCTACTCATTCTGGACTTCGGGTCAGCATCTTAAAAGCACTTCAATCATTTACTAAGACAGTATGATGTGCAATGTACTAGCATGTTATTTTTCAGTATTTCTATAATTAGTTTAAAAGCAACCAAACATGAGACCAACATATCTGGAGAATTCTGCTGTCTCGAGATTTTATTAAACCATATCCACAGATTTGCAGAAACTATGCTATGTGTTTGGTTCTGAAGTGGCTATTCTAATTCATGTCACTTAGAATTTTCTCTATTATTTTTTCTCTTGACCACTGAACTAGGGTAAGATTGTTAAAAGTTAGTTGTGAAATTCTGCTAAAATTGTCAAGGTGAATGTAATTCTTCTTTAAGTACCTCCAACAGCCTTTACTCTGCAATCCCAATTAATTCGTTTATACTTGGAACATTACCAGCTCTAGTTCCTTAACATACAAAACATTTTACACTTCCATTTCCTGGAAGTAATTCTGATATCACATTGCATTGTGCAAATGCCCTTCTTATAGTGATGTCTTTAATGCAAAAGGCAGACAACGAATGTTCTCAATTATTTTTAAACATATCCAAATCACAGAGGAGATGTTTACAAAGCTAAAGGAATATAATGTTTGTAATTACTCTCTCATGTAAAAATACACGAGAGTCAACCATTTCTACATAAATATCAAGAGTGATCTGTATAACTTTTTGATTTGAACATTTCTGATCAGATTCATTTTGGCTGTGCTGGGGAGTAAAGCAGTTTCTTTTCTTTCTTTCCTTTTATTTTCTTTGTTCTCAGTAGTTTGAGCCACCACATAAAGGTTTGTTTGTTTGTTTTTCCTTCATGCATACATGCTTGTAAATGCAGGAGAAACCATCATTTGAAAACAAATACACCAGTTTCAATTCCTCTTCAAAATTCTAAACGAAATGTGGCATTAATAGAAAACACCCAAAGTTGGGGAATATCTGAGCCTCCTCAAATCTCAACTACCCAGTCATAAATGACAATGAATTTGCATCTCTTAGGATAACGTTCCCTCCTGGGTGGTGCAGCTATCTATCTTTGTTATCTTTAATATCCTGTGCCTCATGCACTAAAAAGCATTTTTATGAAGTCACTCAGCCTCCCAGCAATTAATGAAACATGGGAACTTTGCAGCTAATGAAGCCAGCCAGTTCGTTTTAATTCCAGGCTTAATTTTCCTTGGACATAGAGAGCAAACACTTCTGTGGTGGGAAAAAAAATCTGTACTAACTCTTCTCACTCTAAAATCATGTCCAAATTACACCACCAATGGACAGGTCTGCACTTTGCCAAGCCAGAAGATTGCAGCCTTGCTTCCAGGTAGGGACTAGGACAGATTCTTTCCCAAGTCACCCTAATGGAATTCATGCCTATCAGCTCTTGCAAGCTGGGACTGCTTATTTTTTGAATTTTATTTTATTCTATTTTTTTATACAGCTGGTTCATATTAGTTATCTCTTTTATACATATTGGTGTATATATGTCAATCCCTATCTCCCAATTCATCCCAGCGCCACCCACCCTGCCCCGCTTTCTCCCCTTGGTGTCCATAAGTTTGTTCTTTACACCTGTGTCTCTATTTCTGCCTTGCAAACTGGTTCATCTGTACCCTTTTTCTAGATTCCACATATATGAGTTAATATAGGATATTTGTTTTTCTCTTTCTGACTTCTTTCACTCTGTATGACAGTCTTTAGGTCCATCCACATCTCTATAAATGACCCAATTTCATTCCTTTTTATGGCTGAGTAATATTCCACTGTGTATATGTACCACATCTTTATCCATTTGTCTGTCGATGGGCATTTAGGCTGCTTCCATGACCTCGCTGTTGTAAATATTGCTGCGATGAACATTGAGATGCACGTGTCTTTTTGAATTATGATTTTCTCTGGGTATATGCATGGTAATGGGATTGCTGGGTCATATGGTAATTCTGTTTTTAGTATTTTAAGGAACCTCCATACTGTTCTCTGAAGTGACTCTATCAATTTACATTCCCAACAACAGTGCAAGAGGGTTCCCTTTTCCCCACACCCCCTCCAGCAATTGTCATTTGTAGATTTTCTGATGATGCTTATTCTAACAGGTGTGAGGTGATACCCCATTGTAGTTTTGATTTGCATTTACCTAATAATTAGTGATGTTGAGCAGCTTTGCATGTGCCTCTTGGCCATTTATATGTCTTCTTTGGAGAAATGTCTCTTTAGGTCTTCTGCCCATTTTTTGATTGGGTTGTTTGTTTTTTTAATATTGAGCTGCATGAGCAGTTTATACATTTTGTAGATTAATCCTTTGTCCATTGATTGGTTTGCAATTATTTTCTCCCATTCTGAGGGTTGTCTGTTCATCTTGTTTATAGTGTCCTTTGCTGTGCAAAAGATTTTAAGTTTCATTAGGTCTCATTTGTTTATTTTTGTTTTTATTTCCATTACTCTAGGAGGTGGGTCAAAAAAGATCTTGCTGTGATTTATGTCAAAGAGTGTTCTGCCTATGTTTTCCTCAAAGAGTTTATACTATCCAGTCTTACATTTAGGTCTTTAATCCATTTTGAGTTTATTTTTGTATATGGAGTTATGGAGTGTTCTAGTTTCATTCTTTTACATGTAGCTGTCCAGTTTTCCCAGAACCACTTAGTGAAGAGACTGTCTTTCCTCCATTGTATACCCTTGCCTCCTATGTAATAGATTAGTTGACTATAGGTGAATGGGTTTATCTCTGGACTTTCTATACTGTTCTATTGATCTATATTTCTGTTTTTGTGCTGGTACCATATTGTCTTGATTACTGTAGCTTTGTAGTATAATCTGAAGTCAGGGAGTCTGATTCTTCTAGCTCTGGTTTTTTTCCTCAAGACTGCTTGGCTATTTGGGGCCTTTTGTGTCTCCATACAAATTTCAAGATTTTTTGTTCTAGTTCTGTAAAAAATGCCATTGGTAATTTGAAAGGGATTACATTAAATCTGTAGATAGCTTTGGGTAGTATAGTCATTTTCACAATATTGATTTTCCAACCCAAGAACATGGTATATCTCTCCATCTGTTTGTGTCATCTTTGATTTGTTTCATCAGTTTCTTATAGTTTTCTGAATACAGGTCTTTGACCTCCTTAGGAAGGTTTATTCCTATGTATTTCATTCTTTTTGTTGCAAAGGTAAATGGGAGTGTTTCCTTAATTTCTCTTTCTGATCTTTCATTGTTAGTGTATAGGAATGCAAGAGATTCCTGTGCATCATTTTTATCCTGCAACTTTACCAAATTCATTGATTAGATCTAGTAGTTCTCTGGTGGCATCTT
Source organism: Caperea marginata (assembly GCA_029224305.1). Taxonomy (NCBI): domain Eukaryota; kingdom Metazoa; phylum Chordata; class Mammalia; order Artiodactyla; family Neobalaenidae; genus Caperea; species Caperea marginata. The sequence continues at coordinate 74,371 of JANTQK010008877.1, read as the reverse complement.
TAGGATTTTCTATGTATAGTATCATGTCATCTGCAAACAATGACAATTTTACTTCTTCTTTTGCAATCTGGATTCCTTTTATTTCTTTTTCTTCTCTAATTGCCGTGGCTAGGACTTGCAAATTTATGTTGAATAATAGTGATGAGAGTGGACATCCTTTTCTTGTTCCTGATCTTGGAGGAAATACTCTCAGTTTTTCACCATTGAGAATGATGTTTGCTGTGGGTTTGTCATATATGGCCTTTCTTATGCTGAGGTAGGTTCTCTCTATGCCCACTTTATGGAGAGTTTTTATCATAAGTGGGTGTTGAATTTTGTCAAAAGTTTTATCTGCATCTATTGAGATGATCATATGTTTTTTATCCTTCAGTTTGTTAATGTGGTTTATCACATTGATTGATTTGCGTATACTGAAGAATCCTTACATCCCTGGGATAAACCCCACTTGATGATGGTGTATGATCCTTTTAATGTGCTGTTGGATTCTGTTTGCTAGTATTTTGTTGAGGATGTTTACATCCATATTCATCAGTGATATTGGTCTATAATTTTCTTTCCTTGTAGTATCTCTGTCTGGTTTTGGTATCAGGGTGACGGTGGTCTCATAGAATGAGTTTGGGGGTGTTCCTCCCTCTGCTATACTTTGGAAGAGTTTTAGAAGAATAGGTGTTAGATGTTCTCTAAATGTTTGATAGAATTCACCTGTGAAGCCATCTGGTCCTGGGGTTTTGTTTGTTGGAAGATTTTTAATCACAGTTTCAATTTCAGTGCTTGTGATTGGTCTGTTCATATTTTCTATTTCTTCCTGGTTCAGTCCCAGAAGGTTGTGCTTTTCTAAGAATTTGTCCATTTCTTCCAGGTTGTCCATTTTATGGGCATATAGTTGCTTGTAGTAATCTGTCACGATCCTTTGTATTTCTGCAGTGCCAGTTGTTACTTCTCCTTTTTCGTTTCTAATTTTATTGATTTGCATCCTCTCCCTTTTTTTCTTGATGAGTCTGGCTAAGGGTTTATCAATGTTGTTTATCTTCTCAAAAAAACAGCTTTTAATTTTACTGATCTTTGGTATTGTTTTCTTCATTTCTATTTCACTTATTTCTGCTCTGATCTTTATGATTTCTTTCCTTTTACTGACTTTGGGTTTTGTTTGTTCTTCTTTCTCTAGTTCCTTTAGGTGTAAGGTTAGGTTGTTTATTTGAGATTTTTCTTGTTTCTTGAGGTAGGATTATATTGCTATAAACTTCCCACTTAGAACTGCTTTTGCTGCATCCCATAGGTTTTGCGTCATCATGTTTTCGTTTGTCATTTGTTTCTATGTATTTTTTAAATTCTTCTTTGATTTCTTCAGTGTTCTCTTGGTTATTTATTGGTGTATTTTTAACCTCCATTGTATTGTTTAGCCTCCATGTGTTTGTGTTTTTTTACGGTTTTTTTCCGTGTAATTGATTTCTAATCTCAAAGCATTGTGGTCGGAACAGCTGCTTGATATGATTTCAGTTTTCTTAAATTTACTGAGGCTTTATTTTGTGACCCAAGATGTGATCTATCCTGGAGAATGTTCCGTGTGCAGTTGAGAAGAACGTGTAATCTGCTGTTTTTGGGATGGAATGTCCTATAAATATCAATTAACTCTATCTGGTCTATTGTGTCATTTAAAGCTTGTGTTTCCTTATTAATTTTCTGTCTGGATGATCTCCACTCCACTGAGTGTAAGTGAGCTGTTAAAGTCCCCCGCTATTATTGTGTTACTGTCGATATTTCCTCTTTTATAGCTGTTAGCAGTTGCCTTATATATTGAGGTGCTCCTATGTTGGGTACATATATATTTATAATTGTTCTATCTTCTTCTTGGATTGATCCCTTGACCATTATGTGGTGTCTTTCCTTGTCTCTTGTAACATTCTTTATTTTAAAGTCTATTTTATCTGATATGAGTATTGCTACTCCAGCTTTCTTTTGATTTTCATTTGCATAGAATATATTTTTCCATCGCCTCACTTTCAGTCTGTATGTGTCCCTAGGTCTCTTGAAATGGGTCTCTTGTAGACAGCATATATATGGGTCTTGTTTTTGTATCCATTCAGCGAGCCTGTGTCTTTTGGTTGGAACATTTAGTGCATTCACGTTTAAGGTAATTATCGATATGTATGTTCCTATTACTATTTTCTTAATTGTTATGGGTTTGTCTTGGTGGGTCCTTTTCTTCTCTTGTGTTTCCCACTTAGAGAAGTCCCTTTAGCATTTGGTGTAGAGCTGGTTTCATGGTGCTGAATTCTCTTAGCTTTTGCTTATCTGTAAGGCTTTTGATTTCTCCATCAAATCTGAATGAGATCCTTGCTGGGTGGAGTACTCTTGGTTGTAGGTTTTTCCCTTTCATCACTTTAAATTTATCATGCCACTCCCTTCTGGCTTATAGATTTTCTGCTGAGAAATCAGCTGTTATCCTTATGGGAGTTCCCTTGTATGTTATTTGTCATTTTTCCCTTGTTGCTTTCAATAATTTTTCTTTGTCTTTAATTTTTGTCAATTTCATTACTATGTGTCTTGGCATTTTTCTCCTTTGGTTTATCCTGCCTGGGACTCTCTGTGCTTCCTGGACTTGGGTGGCTATTTCTTTTCCCATGCTAGGGAAGTTTTCGACCATAATCTCTTCAAATATATTCTCGGGTCCTTTCTCTCTCTCTTCTCCTTCTGGTACCCCTATGATGTGAATGTTGTTGCGTTTATTGTTGTCCCGGAGGACTCTTAGGGTGTCTTCATTTATTTTCATTCTTTTACTTTATTCTGTTCCATGGCAGTGATTTCCACCTTTCTGTCTTCCAGGTCACTTATCCGTTCTTCTGCCACAGTTATTCTGCTACTGATTCCTTCTAGTGTATTTTTCATTTCAGTTATTACATTGTTCACCTCTCTTTGTTTGTTCTTTAATTCTTCTAGGTGTTTGTTCCTTAATTCTTCTAGGTCTTTGTTAAGTATTTCTTGCATCTTCTTGATCTTTGCCTCCATTCTTTTTCCAAGGTCTTGGCTCATCTTCACTATCATTATTCTGAATTCTTTTTCTGGAAGGTTCCCTATCTCCACCTCATTTCGGGTTTTTTTCTGGGGTTTTATCTTGTTCCTTGATCTGGTATAAAGTCCTCTGCCTTTTCATTTTGTCTATCTTTCTGTGAATGTGGTTTTTCCTTCCACAGGCTGCAGAATTGTAGTTCTTCTTGCTTCTGCTGTCTGCTCTCCGGTGGATGAGTCTATCTTAGAGGCTTGTGCAAGCTTCCTGATGGGAGGGACTGGTGGTGGGTAGAGCTGGGTGTTGCTTCAGTGGGCAGAGCTCTAATCCGCTTGTCTGTGGATTAAATAAAACTTTAATAAAAAGTTTAATCTGCTTGTCTGCTGATGCATGGGGCTGGGTTCCGTCCCTGTTTGTTGTTTGGCCTGAGGCGACCCAGCACTGGAGCCTACCTTGCTCTTGGTGGGGCTAATGGCGGACTCTGGGAGGGCTCACACCAAGGAGTATTTCCCAGAACTTCTGCTGCCGGTGTCGTTGTCCTCACGGTGAGCCACAGCCACAGCCACCACCTGCCTCTGCAGGAGACCCTCTAAAAGTAGCAGGTAGTTCTGGTCATTCTCCTATGGGCTCACTGCTCCTTCCCCTGGGTCCTGATGTGCACACTACTTTGTGTGTGCCCTCCAAGAGTGGAGTATCTGAGTGGAGTTGAGACTATGAGACTCTGCGTGGAGTCACACAGACTCTGGGTCCTGTGAAGCTTCGATGTTTTGTGGTTCTAGAAATCCTATAGGAGATGGTCCACAGCAGGTGAAGCTAATGTTGTCAGTAGAGGTGATGAAGCCAACGATCTGCAGTTCTGACTAGAGGTGCCGATGTACATACAGGACAAAATCATCTCGTGTGAATGTAGTTCAGGCATGTTTAAGATGAATGCAGTCATGTTAATGCCTACCATATTCTATCTTGAGCCTCTCCTCAGGGACCCCCTCGTCAGTTCCTGAGGCTCCTGTAAGTCATGTACAGGGGACTGGAGAGTGGGCTCTGTCCAGTCTGAGCCCTGAGTTACCCTGTGTGTATCTTAGGATACTTTGTATTTCTGTGGTGTCTGTTGTAACATCATCTCTTTCATTTCAGATTTATTTGGGCCCTCTCTTTTTTAAAAAAAAATACTACTGTTTTCTTTTATTCTTTGCAGAAGTTTAATAAATGTTTGATCTACTATCCTTACTCCACGTATACTTTTTGCAGTGAGATTTTTACTTTTCTTTGTTTTCTTGTTACTATCAATAATTAGTGAGACTTCTTTTAAGCTACCTTCAGCATTGCTTATAAAGCTGCTTACTAGTGATGACAGAGCCTTAATGGAAGTCATGTTCTGGTTGTAAATTAGAACGCAATGTGCCAGCAAAAAAGCCCCTTAAGTTTATGTCTCATTACTTCTTGTTCTTTTTTTAATTTAATTTTTATTTTTTATCAGAGCAAATTTGATTAAAATGTTTTGTTTCTTCTAGGTGTGCAAGATGTGGTTCTTTTAACCATATACATATATCTATTCTTCTTTGGATTATTTTCCCATGTAGGTTATGACACAATGAGGAGTAATCTTCTCTTGGTATTACATAGGTCTTTGGTGATTACATATTTCACATGTGTTTCTATATCTATGTTAACCCCAATATCCTAATGTATCCAATCCTCACACCTTTCCATTTGGTGAACCATAAGTTTGTTTAATGGATCTGTGATTGCATTTCTCTGTGGAAATATCTTCATTGGTATCAATTTTTAGCTAAGACCTATAAGTGATATTATAGGATATGTGTCTTTTGCTTTCTGACTTAGTACAATTTGCCTGATTACCTCAAGAATCATACATGGTGCTGCAAATGGCATTGTTTCATTTTTTTCCCTGGCTAGTATTCTATCTGTACGTGTACCAGTTTTTCTTTGGCCATGTACCTCTTGATGGACTGTTTGGTTGCCTCCATGCCTTGGCTATTGTAATACTGCTGCAATGCACATTTGCTTGCCTGTGTCTTTCCAGTTCTATCTTCTTATATTATAGGCCAAGCAGTGGGCTTGCTGTATCATATGGTAGCTCACTGTGTACGTTTTAAAGGCACCACCATTCAGTTCTCATTAGTGGCTCTTTCCAGGTTACGTCCCACTTAAAGTTGAGGGTATGCATTTCTCTAAAACACCTTCAGTATTTATTGTTTGTAGTTTTCTTGCTGATGGTTATTCTGACAGGTGCGAGCTGATACCTCTTTGTGGTTGAATTTGCATGTGCCCCATAATCTGTTGAAATTGAGCTTTAAAGCATGTCCTTTTTATTTATCAAACTGTGATTACAGCTTAGTTCTTCAAAGTGTTTTCTTAAAGTATGTGTCACATTTTGAAAAATTTTGGCCATTACCCCCCTCAAGACATTTTGAGGGCAGGTTTCATTTACAACCCTGAAGTACTTGTTCATATGAAGTGACCATTAGCACAGGCTTTAAAGCTGCTTTTGCAGGTAACGGCCTGAGGGCGGCAGCCTTTCTATGTTCCCCACTCCGGTAACTAGGGAAGCAGACCTTCCAGCCAGTGGTTTTCCTCGGTTATAAATTAGAGTGCAATGTGCCCGGATCAACCCACAAATGCTGATGTCTCCTTACTTTTGTTTGTTTTTTTAGATTTAATTTATATTTATTATTGGAGTTCTTCTTGGTTTTTTAAATTTTTTAAATCGGGGTGAAGATTAGAATATTGTTTGTCCTAAGTGTACACAACCTGGTTCATTTGTTCATTATATACGTCTATTCATGTACAGATCCTCTTCCCATGTAAAATATTACAGAGTGTTCCATAGACCCCCCTTAATATATGGTCGGGCTTTTTGATAAATGTATATAATATGTATTTGTATACATATAGTAACACTAATCTTCATTTATCCATTGCCCCCACCTTTCCTCATAGATGAGCAGAGTTTGTTTTCTAAGCCTGTGAGTGTCTTTCTCTTTGGAAATATGTTCATTTGTATCAGTTATTAGATAACACCATAAGGGATATCATAGGCTCTAGGTCTTTTGCTTTCCAACCTACCTCATGTTTTGTGATTATCTCCAGGCTCATCTATGGTGCCTCAAAGACCTGTGCTTCATTGTTTTCCATGGCTAATATTCCATTGTGTACATGGACCACTTCTTCTTGGTGCATTCCTCTGTTGATGGACAGTTTCCTTGCTTCCAAGTGTTGCCAATGGTAAATATTGCTGGAGTGCAGGATTGCCAGCCTGTGACTTTTTTACTCTCTTTTTCTCAGGTGATAGGCCCAGCAGTGAGTATGATTGATTGACTGGTAGCTCATTGTTTACCTTATCAAGGCACCTCCATTGTGCTTTCATTAGTGGCTCTTACCATGTCCCCTTTAGATCCGAGAGTACGCATTTCTCCACAATCCCTGCAGCATTTATTGTTTGCAGCATTTTTGTTGATGGTCATTCTTACTGGTATGAACTGATAGGTTTTTGTAATTTGGGATTACATGTCTTTAAAAATTCCTAAAATTCATCATTTTCCACGCCTTTTTCTTTTCTCTTAAAAGAAAAAACTGTGAGTACAATGTAACTCTTGAACTTGTCCTCTTGGAAGGTTGCCTCTGTTGAATTTGTTGGTCGATCTTCGACCTCAGTATTTTTTGGAGGGCAGGTGTCATTTACAGAACTGCAAGTTGGTGAATATTTAGTGACCTTTTACAGTGGGTTTAAAGCTGCTGTTGTGGGAAACGGCGACAACGAAGCAGCATTTCCCCATTCCCCAATCTGGGTACTAGGGAAACAGAGCCTTTCGGGAAGTCGTTGTCCTAGGTTGTAAATGAGAAAGGAATGTGCCAGGAGAAACCCCCATAAGTTTATGTCTCATTACTTCTCCTTGGTTTTGGTAATTTTTTCATCGGGATAATTTTTTCCATGGCTAATAGTCCATGTGTACATGGACCACTTCTTCTTGGTGCATTCCTCTGTTTGATGGACATTTTTCCTTGCTTCCAAGTGTTGCCAATGGTAAAATATTGCTGGAGTGCAGGATTGCCATCCTGTGACTTTTTTTACTCTCTTTTTCTCAGGTGATATAGGCCCAGGCAGTGAGTATGATTGATTGACTGGTAGCTCAATGTGTTTACCTTATCAAGGCACCTCCATGTGTGCTTTTCATTAGTGGCTCTTACCATGTCCCCTTTAGATTCCGAGAGTACGCATTTTCTCTCCACAATCCCTGCAGCATTTATTGTTTGCAGCATTTTCGTTGATGGTCATTCTTACTGGTATGAACTGATAGGGTTTTTGGTAATTTGGAGTTACATGTCTTTTAAAAATTCCTAAAATTCATCTTTTTCCACCCTTTTTCTTTTCTCTTAAAAGAAAAAACTGTGAGTACAATATAACTCTTGAACTTGTCCTCTTGGAAGGTTGCCCTCTTTTGAATTTGTTTGTCGATCTTCGACCTCAGTATTTTTTGGAGGGCAGGTGTCATTTTACAGAACTGCAAGTTGGTGAATATTTTAGTGACCTTTTTGCAGTGGATTAAAGCTGCTGTTGTGGGAAACAGGCCACAACGAAGCAGCATTTCTCCATTCCCCAATCTGGGTATTTTAGGGCAGCAGAGCCCTTTCTGGAAATCGTTGTCCTAGGTTGTAAATGAGAAATGGAATGTGCCAGGAGAAACCCACATAAGTTTATGTCTCATTACTTCTCTCCATGGTTTTGTTAATTTTTTTTTCATCGGGGTAATGACTAGAATATTGTTTACACTAGGTGTACACAATCTGGTTCCAGAGTGGCTGATGGCAATTTACATCCCGCCCATCAGCGTAGCAAGGCTGTGATTTCTCTGAAGCCTGTACTGCATTTCTGGTTTTTACACATTTTTCAACATGGCCCTTTTGACCGATGGGAAGCAAGATATCTTTGTAGCGCTGATTTGACTTTCCAGGTGGTTTGGTTGGCCAAAAAGGGCGTATGCGTTTTTTACTGAAGGTAATCAGGGAAAAACGCATACGCCCTTTATGGCCAAGGGCATCCTTGTCGACGTTTTGCCGCTTTTCATGTGCTTTCAAGGCGATTCGAGTCTACATCCTGAAATCGGTTTCCTGCAATTTTGCCTTGCTTTCAAATCCTCTTCGTTGCCTCCCCTCAATATATTTGGGGACGAGAGTTATCATTTATAACTCTGCAGGTTTGTGAATTGCAGTGCCCCTGAGCTCCATTTTTCAACTCGCTTTTATGGGAGCTGGCCGCAAAAGCGCAGGACTTTTTCAGGCCCTATTCTGTTTCCGGGGGTCAGGCTGAGCCTATGTTTAATGCTTCTTCCTGATGGGAAAATAGAGTGACCTCTGCCTGTCCCAACAACTAGAGCTAGTCTCTCATTAGTTCCCCTTATTCCCGTTCATTCTCAGGACAAATTGCAACCTGGACAGAACAAGAGGTTACAGGTGCTGATTCTCCAATTAGGGAGATTGAAAGTAAAGTGGCTGGAATGGCGAACGCGAGCACAAGGAGATGAGAAATGGGTTTGTGTTTTAGAAACCTTTGCAGATCACACAGTTTAACATCTTCTGGGTTTCTGGTGCATGTTTTCGATGTAGGAAGATGCCCTTGAACCTGGAGGTTTGGGACCCATGGGATGGGTACCACGCAGTATTACTTTAAAGGGTCTGCGTTTGCTCACCCAACCTCACCAAACTTCTCAGCCCCAAGAGTGTCCACCCTTAGGTCTCATCCAGCTGTGGGTCTTGATATGGTCACTCCAGGTTGCATCACAGCCCCTGCACGAATTTTGTAAGAATTTCTCTCT
>JANTQK010008877.1:50179-62552 GCA_029224305.1 Caperea marginata | reverse complement strand
TTTTTTTAAGAGTTAAGGTAAATGTCATGGTTTTATGTGTACCTGAGAGGAACAAAGAAAACAGGTATTTCTTCTTTTGTGGCCATCTACTGGTTTAGAATGGAGTCCAAAATGTATGAGGCCTTCTCTTAGTATTTTTCATAAAAATCAAAGAGGTAGTCTTTTTTTAAATATAAATTTATTTATTTATTTATTTATGTATGTATGTATGTATGTATGTATGTCTGCGTTAGGTCTTCATTGCTGTGCGCGGGCTTTCTCTAGTTGCTGCTAGCGGGGGCTACCCTTTGTTGTGGTACCAGGCTTCTCATTGCCGTGGCTTCTCTTGCAGCTCTAGGCGCGCAGGTTTCAGTAGTTGTGGCACGCGGGCTTAGTAGCTGTGGCTCGCGGGCTCCAGAGCGCAGGCTCAGTAGTTGTGGCGCACGGGCTTAGTTGCTTCACGGCATGGGCTCTTCCTGGGCCAGGGCTCGAACCCGTGTCCCCTGCATTGGCAGGCAGATTCTTAACCACTGCGCCACCAGGGAAGTCCCCAAAGAGGTAGTCTTAAATATCGAAGGCACACCTGGACAGTGACCCAGAAGTGCAGTGTGTATTTTAAAAATGGATAACTTAGATTTGATTTTATTTTACTATTTTTTAAATTTATTTTTTATTGAAGGATAGTTGATTTACAGTGTTGTGTTAATTTCTGCTGTATAACAAAGCGACTCAGTTATATACATATATGCATTCTTTTTTATATTCTTTTCCATTATGGTTTATCCCGATATTGAATATAGTTCCCTGTGCTATGCAGTGGGACCTTGTTGTTTATCCATTCTGTATGTAATAGTTTGCATCTACTAACCCCAAACTCCCAGTCCATCCCCTGCCCCCATGTCTGTTCTCTATGTCTTTTGAGTCTGTTTCTGTTTTGTAGATAGGTTCATTTGTGCCATATTTTATTTTATTTTATTATTATTATATTTTAAATTTATTTATTTATTTTTGGCTGTGTTGGGTCTTCATTTCTGTGCAAGGGCTTTCTCTAGTTGTGGCAAGCAGGGGCCACTCTTCATCGCAGTGCGCGGGCCTCTCACTATCGTGGCCTCTCTTGTTGCGGAGCACAGGCTCCAGACGCGCAGGCTCAGCAGTTGTGGCTCACGGGCCTAGTTGCTGCATGGCATGTGGAATCTTCCCAGACCAGGGCTCGAACCCGTGTCCCCTGCATTAGCAGGCAGACTCTCAACCACTGCACCACCAGGGAAGCCCCTGTGCCATATTTTAGATTCCATATATAAGTGATATCATACGGTATTTGCCTTTCTCCTTCTGACTTACTTTACTTAGAATGATAATCTCTAGTTGCATCCATGTTGCTGCAAATGGCATTATTTTGTTCTTTTTTATGGCTGAGTAGTATTCCGTTGTATATATGTACCACATCTTCTTTATCCATTCATCTGTCAATGGACATTTAGATTGTTTCCATGTCTTGGCTATTGTGAATAGTGCTGCTATGAACATAGGGGTGCATGTATCTTTTTGAATTATAGTTTTGTCCGGATATATGCCCAAGAGTGGGATTGCTGGGTCATATGGTAGATTTTGTTTTTTATTTCAGCTCTATTCTACAGATAACTTACTATAAAAACTTTCCTGTATAATGTAAAGGATTTCCAGCTCTATTCTACGGATAAGTTACTATAAAAACTGCCCTGTATAATGTAAAGGATTTCCAGCTTTTGAACCCCCAGTCTTCATTATGGTTTTCCTATTTCCTTTTTCATTTCCTCTGAAAAGTTGGAACAATTATATTGATTTCTGGGAGGGTGTTTGCCAGTCTCAGTTAATTGTGAAATAAGGTGTAGTCAGTGACTAAAAATTGCTTAAAGCTAAACCGACCTGTTACCTCGCTACTTTTCCCTTTGGTTTAAGGAGAGCACCCCTACTTGCAGTAACTCCCCACACTCAGAGATTGACATGAATGGATTGCTCTGGAAAGCCAGTATGGTTTGGCTACCCAGATACTGTCGTGATCTGTCCTGGGACTGGGCTTCCTCGGTCTGCTTTGGGCCTGAATGGGTCTCCCATGATTTTGTCAGCTTGGAGCTGCCTAGTGGGTTATGACATTTCACTTTGACTTTTCCTTTTCTTGTCATCACTAGGGTAGGGACAGTTTAATGGAAAGGTGAGTAGAGTCAGTACTCTTCATAGATAGGCCTTCCCACCTCTTTCCAATTGCTATAATTTCTTCCATCTGGAATATCACTTTTCCAGTCTTGTTCCCTATCTCTTAACATTTCATCATCTTTTAAGGCACAATGCAAATACCATTGCCTTAAGTTTTGCTTGATTCCCTACCCCAGTAGTGACTTATCTCCTTTGAATCCCTGTATCGCTTCGTATCTCTCTTAATATTTGTTATGCAGCTAACTATGGGACTATAGCAGACTGGATGACTTTGAGGACAATCGGTGAAGACTCACTAGTAGAGTAAAGACTGTGTTATACTATTTTATTGTATATCTCTAAGAAATAAAACAATAATCCAATTTAAGATTTTACTAAAAAAATTAACAGTAATTCCTTAATATCATCACATATTCTACTCGGTGTTCAAATTTCCCCAATTACAGTTTTTGTTTTGTTTTAACAGTTTGTCTGAATTAGGATCCAAATAAGGTTCATACATTATATTGTGTTGATGTGTGTCTCAACCCTCTTTTCTTTCTGTCTTTTTGTTCTTGTTCCTATACAATTGGTTTGTTAAAGAAACCAAGCCTTTGCCCTATGAGATTTCTCACAGTCTGGATTTTGCTGATTGCATCCCTGTGGTTTCATGTAATATGTTCTTCTGTCCACTGTTTTTCCTGTAAATTGGTAATTACATCTAGAAGCTTGCTCCGATTCAGGCTTGAATTTTTTTTTTTCCCAATGGGAAGAATACTTCATAGGTAGAGTTGTGTACTTCCTATGTATTCTTTTTTTTTTTTTTAATTAATTTATTTATTTTTGGCTGTGTTGGGTCTTCGTTTCTGTGTGAGGGCTTTCTCTAGTTGTGGCAAGCGGGGGCCACTCTTCATCGCGGTGCGCGGGCCTCACTGTCGCGGCCTCTCCCGTTGCGGAGCACAGGCTCCAGACGCGCAGGCTCAGTAGTTGTGGCTCACGGGCTTAGTTGCTCCGTAGCATGTGGGATCTTCCCAGACCAGGGCTCGAACCCGTGTCCCCTGCATTGGCAGGCAGATTCTTAACCACTGCGCCACCAGGGAAGCCTCCTATGTATTCTTAAACACTCAGCCTGGCTTCTCATCCTAGCATGCCAGTGAAATTGCTCTTATCAGGTCACCACCTGTGACTTCTACATTGACAAATTGTATAATCATTGCTTACTCCTTTACCTCTTTCTATACTTGACGTTGTTAACCATTGTCTCCTTGATACTGTTTTTTTTTTCCTTGACTTTTATGACTCTGTCCCTTTCCTGCCTTTCTTACTACTAGTTGATTCTTCGCAGACTCTTAATTCTCTGCTAATCATATTGATATTTATGAATTTCCACCTTGACCTTCTCTTTTCACTCTTCCTGGTGATTTTTTCCGTTTTTGTTGCTGTAGCTACCATCTTTAAGTGTTTTAAACTCACCAGAACTCTTTGATCCAACTGAATATCCCTGTTAAGATTGTCCAATAGGTAACTTTGTTTTAGTTAGGAGAGCGACACATACCTAACTGAAGCAAAAAGAAGAATTTTTTGGAAACATACGGGTATCCATCAATTCTCAGAAAGGCATTCAAGCCATAGGAGGACAGCTAGAACTCAGGAACAGCTAGATTCAGGGGCTCCATGTGTGGTCAGGAGTATCTCTTTATGTCTCACAAGATACTCTTTTTTTTTTTCACACAAGATACTCTTTGTGTGTTCAGTTAGTTCTTTCTTGCTGCAGGTCAGTTTTTAACACTTGCTAATATCTTTTGAGTTTTAAATCTTATAGCTTCTGCCATCAGAGAGACTGACCTGATTCTCAGTCTCAAATCTCAGGAAAGGGACTCGTTAGGTTATATGTCCAGCTCTGGACCACAGCTGTGGCTAGCGGGCTACATCCCAGAGAGAAGAGGAGTAAAGAACACTCTAAAACATAGTTGTCCAGTTCATTCATTCCATGGCTATTTAGCACACACACAAAGAGTCCTACTTTTCTTATATATATTAAATATTTTCTTTAACATAATCTCACTATCTCTATATACCAGCAAACACTCTCATCACTTCTGTGGAAACAACCCAAATTCATATCTACTTACCACATCCAGAGGTCATTGTTCTCTGAGTCCAGATTCTAAAGGTGATACTCTTTGTTAATCAGGCCGAGATATGCTTTGTCACATGTTTGAAAATTGTGGACTAAATACTGAATTTAACCATCCCCAGCATAACTGATACACAGTGGTAGAAAAAAAAAATAGCTAAAACTCTCATGAGGGGAGGGGAGAGGAAGGTATCATTGTTCCGAAACTTAACACCGTATCTTGCTGGACAGGTACAGTAGAAGGTAAATGATAGAACCAGCAAATTGCATGGGCCTTCATTGTTGACTTACTTCCTTGCAAATGGAGTGAGTTCTTTGGCAGCCAAATGAAGATTTTCAGTTCTGTCCACTAGAAAGATTTTCCTTTTCTGACACTTAGAGGACATTTGAAAGAATAGGAGAGGGCAGTTCTGTGTTGCCTTAGCACAAGGGTTGACACACTACGGTCAGTAGGCCCAATGCTGCCTGCTTTTGTATGGCCTGAGAGCTAAGAATGGTTTTTACATTTTTTTTAAATGGTGGGAAAAAGTCAAAAGAAGAATATTTTGTGGTATGTGAAAATTACAGGAAACTCAAAATTCAGTGTCCATGAATAAAGTTTTATTGGAGCACAGACAACACACCCATTTGTTTATGTATTGTATGTAGGTGCTTTTGCTGATACAGTGACAGAGTTGAGTAGTCCTAACTTTATGGCCTGTGAAGCCGAAAATATTTACTGTGTGGCTTTAAAAAAGTTTGTCAACTTTTGTCTTAGCAGATCAAATGGCCCTTAGTGGATATTTGAGTCTGAGGATTGCCTTAGGGTTGAGCAGTTAGTTACAAGGTCCTATTTACTGTGGTGGTTGTTAGGGGATTTTTTGTTTGATTGTATGTGTGTGTGTGTGTGTATGTATATATATATATATCTGTGTGTGTGTGTGTGTATGTATATATATATATCTGTGTGTATGTATGTATAAATGTGGGTATACATATATGTGTATATACATATGTGTGTGTATAGATACCCATTTACATATACATACAGAGATATAAATAAAACAGGTGGGGTCTGCATATTGGCCTAGCTTTAGTTACGGATTCAGACTTTATCTGTCAACTGTACCCTGAAGGTAGGATCACACTATAGGTTACATTGTAACATGGTTGCTCTTAGTACAGCTATGTGAATGGGGGAGAGAATTTTGAGAAAAGCTGGGGGTGAGTGAGGTGAACCTAGAAGCTGATCAGATAGTCCCTATAAGTGTTGATCATGTTCAGATTAACTATTCTACTACTTCTCAATCCCCTCACCCCTAAATTCTGCTATTTTCCTTGCCTTGGAGGAGGTATCACTATCATTGTTTTTTCTAGAAACCTGCAAGTTGTCCTTGATTCCTCCATTTTACATCTCACATCTGTCTGGCCCCAAGATTCTACCTCCTTAACATCTTTGAATCCAAACCCTTTATCTACATTATCAACACTCCTACTATTACTGCCTTAATCCAGGCTTTCACTTCTTACCTGGCTTACTGCAAGAGTCATCTCATTTGTTTCCTTATAATCTACTTCATCCTGTACCAAAGTGATTTTTTTTCCCCTCTAAACTGCGAATTCACTTCTCTTAGAACTCCTTAGTAATGTATTTTCTGTAGTATTTTTCTAACTGGGCATTCTTGCACATTAATGAGTTTTATGTAACTTCTAAAGGACTGCTTTATAGCCAAGTAATCCCTTGGGAGTTTGTTGCTGTGTTTAGATTTTGTTTATTATTGTGCTTGTGCCAAGTTACAAAGCATTGTGCTGATGATGCTCGGACAGGGAAAGACGGTGAGTTAGATTGGATCGTGTCATGGTATATGTTAGTATAGGCAGGCCAAACCCCGGCTTAGGAGTTAGCATCGTATTTTCACTGTGAGATGTATCTGGTGGATCCCATCTTGTAATTAATCAACGTGAAACAGTTTGTTTGCAGTGTGAGTGTTTTATTCCAAACTTCAGCAGTGATTATACCAGATACACATTTAATGTAGTTTTCATTAAGGTACTGAACCACAAATGAACAAGAAAGATTGCCAGAGTTAACAAGTGGGCCTCTTTAAAACTAACATTTAAGGACCGCTAGCTGGTATGGTAGTATATATAAGGTTGTATTTCCCTAAATTAGCAAATAAACACTTGCAGTTATTAAATCTGTTTAGTTTTACATATTTATAAGCATTTTATGCACTAGTGTTATTGAAGTCAAATTACAGAAGTGGTTTAAAAATATAGAACTATGAGAATTCCCTGGTGGTCCAGTGGTTAGGACTCTGCGCTCTCACTGACAAGGGCCGGAGTTCAATCCCTTGTCGATGTACTAAGATCCCACAAGCCATGCGGCACAGCTGGAAAAAAAAAGTGTGTGTGTGTGTGTATAAAACTAGACCTGAGACTACATATTTCCAGGATTGAATACATCATTGGTATAGTTTATGTAAAACAACATAATCTGTTACATTAGCTTTTTTTTTTTTTTTTTGGCTGCACTGCGTGGAATGCAGGATCCTAGTTCCCTGACCAGGGATCGAACCCGTGCCCCCTGCAGTGGAAGCATGGAGTCCCAACCACTGGACCGCCAGGGAAGTCCCACATTAGTGTTATTTAAATTTTTGTTTTGTATTTAATTTTTAAAGTTGTTTTAGTGTTATGGTTACATAAGAGCTATATAACATAATGAGTTCATACCTAATTTTATATCCATACCAGATTCTTAATATTATAATTTTTAAGAAGTCATCACTCAAGATCTGGGAGATATTAATTTTCTCTGAAAAGGTATCCTTATGTCTTTCAGATTTCAGAAACAAACCCACAGGTCTAGTCTGATCCCATGTATTTCTCCAGCCTTACCTTTCATTTTGTACTTCCCCAACCCTATTTTCCAACTACTCTTGATCTATCTCTATTCCCTCTGGGTGTATGCTATGTTCTCTCTTCAGCGCTGTTCCACATGGTATTCTTTCTGCTCAGAACTAACTTCCCTCCCTTCCTCTTCTTCCTTCCCTTCCCTCCTCCTATCCTCCTGCCACCTTTCTGTAGTTGGTCTAGCTGCAACCAAATCTTGGAGATGATGGGTAATTTTTATTTTTATATCCTTAGCCTTAGTGCAGTGTGTGACACAACATATGCCCTGGTTAACTACAGTATTAACATTGTACCGTATATATAATATTGGTCTATATTGAAGAGACAGATTTTAAAATCGGAGTTACAAAGCCTTCAGAATTCCTTCTGAGTTCTGTTTAAATATGTTACAAGTCTGAAGTAGAAAATATTTTGACAATAGTTTTACTCTTATCACTTTATAAATTGATTTTTCAAAGTAAATATTCTCTCTGCCATAATAACTCATTTAATATATAAATTTGTATTCCGTGATTAAAGAGCAATAGCCTTAAATGACCTTAACTACCTTTTTTTAAAACATTTATTTATTTATTTATTTATTTATTTATTTATTTATTTATTTATTTATTTATTTATTTATTTTTGGCTGTGTTGGGTCTTCGTTTCTGTGCTAGGGCTTTCTCTAGTTGTGGCAAGTGGGGGCCACTCTTCATCGCGGTACGCGGGCCTTTCATTGTCGCGGCCTCTCTTGTTGCGGAGCACAGGCTCCAGACGCGCAGGCTCAGTAGTTGTGGCTCACGGGCCTAGTTGCTCCGCGGCATGTGGGATCTTCCCAGACCAGGGCTCGAACCCGTGTCCCCTGCATTGGCAGGCAGATTCTTAACCACTGTGCCACCAGGGAAGCCCTTAACTACCTCTTAAAGCAATATTCTTATTTACATTTTAATAATTAATAAGAAGTTAGGGTAATTAGGATAGGGGCTGATTTAAGTTCACAAGCCTTGAGTATATGCCTTCTTCATTCAGTATGTTAGCGTTTTCTCTCTTAACCTTTTTTGTAATATTCTAAGACACTAAATATATTTTAGGAAACCCAGATACTTTATTATCACTTGTCTTCCACATATGCAGATGATGATGAAATTAATCAGAAATAATTCCTTTTTAGTGTAAACTCTAAAGAACCTTTGCTGAGTAATGCTTTTTAACTTTTGTTTAATTTGCTATATGCATTTTTAAGTAATAAAATTGCCTTTATTTTGCCTTTTTGACGTGTGTTATTTTCTCTTGGCTTCCTCAGGTACTATAAATGAAAGCAGTCTTGCAGTACTCTTTTGAACAGATCATTTCTTTCTGGGTGTTGTTACTGAAACACTCAGTTTTTATACCATCTCAGTTTGCCAAGTATGATTATGAGATTTTACAGTCTAGCACTTGTATTTGGTGAACATTTGAGAGTGTAGGTTTTAAGTAAAAATAGAAATTAATCATTTCTGTACAAGTGTTTTTTTTTTTCTTGTACATATGTTGTTTTTTTCTTTTAGATAAACTCTTTTAGAGAAATTGCTTTAAAAACAACCGAATTCATTTAGTATAAATATTAATGCTTTATTGGGTTGATAATATATTGAATGCAGGAAATGAGATAGTAAATGAGATAACCCCTAGTAAATGAGAGAACCTCTACTTTCTAACCAAGTTGTGAAGTTCATTAGTTTACTTAAATGATTGTCTACTAGGTTATGTTCTAGGTATGCAATGCTGAAAAACAAGCACATTCCCTGATTATTGTCTAGTGGGAGAGGAAATATTAATGAACATCAAAATAAGTATATACTTAATTGTGATCAGGTACTCTGAAGGAAACAGGAATTGTCTACATGAATATTCTTAAGCTGGAAAGAGCGCCACAGTTCAAGAAGCCTAAAAAAGGCCCTTGGTGGGAGCTGGGAGGGGAGGGCAGTGAGATATAAAATGAATCTGATGAGATAGGCAGGAGTCACATCAGTAGAAAGTCAAATCCTGGCTTTGTAGGCCATGTTAAGTACCTTAAAGTTTATCCTAAGGCAAGTGGAAAGCTTACTAAAATTTTTAAAGCAGGGGTTGAGTGAAATGATCTGGTTTGTGTTTTAAAAAGATCACTTAAAAAAAAAATCACTTTAGGGCTTCCCTGGTGGTGTAGTGGTTAAGAATCCGCCTGCCAATGCAGGGGACACGGGTTTGAGCCCTGATCCAGGAAGATCCCACATGCCGTGGAGCAGCTAAGCCCGTGCGCCAGAACTACTGAAGCCCATGCGCCTAGAGCCCGTGCTCTGCAACCAGAGAAGCCACCGCAGTGAGAAGCCTGCGCACCACAACGAAGAGTAGCCCCCGCTTGCCACAACTAGAGAAAGCCCACACGCAGCAACGAAGACCCAACGCAGCCAAAAATAAATAAATAAATAAATAAAATTAATTTTTTTTAAAAAAGATCACTTTAGCTGCTGTATGAAATATGGATTAGAGAGAGATGAGGGGAACTAGGAGTCCCAATTCAAAGGCTGTAGCATTTGTCCAAGTCTGAGGTAAAATGATGGCTTGTTTTGAACAGTGGCAGTGGAGAAGGAAGTGAACTGATAAATTCAAAATATATTTTAGAGGCCATGGTTATGGAGTGGATGTGGAGAGAGGTTGAAGGGAGGGTTCAGCAAGAGCAGGTGGTTGGTAGGATGAGGATCACTGGAGCGGAAGTTGTTGGCGGTAGGGAAAAGAGATCGAGAAATCAATTTTGGATGTATTAAGATTGATATTCCTCAGTCAAAGGACATCAAGCAGGTTTGATGTGGAGTATATTTTGGTATTTGTAGTATAGACATATAGATGGTATTTTAAGCCATGAGAATGTAGGGGAAGAATGTAGACTGAATCAGAGTCTGAATAAAGACTTAATCGGAGTCTGAATAAGACCCACAGCTGAGTCCAGAGGAGCACCAATTTTTAAAAAGTCTGGTAGATAGAATGGGAGAAGCCAGAGCTGCTAGGAAAACTGGGAGGGCTGGGGTTATAGAAGCCAAAAATATATTAAGGAGCCATTAGTGGCTGAATATGTTGAACAGTAGGTCAACTAAAATGATAGTGTCTGTTGAATTTAGCAACTTGCAAATCAGTGTGATCTTGGCAAAGGAGTGGAGTGTGGGAAGTTGGAAACAATGCTGGAAGGTTGGAAACAATGTTGGAAGGTTGGAAACAATGTGGAATAGTGATTGGATATATTTTGGAAAGCAGTTTGTGTATATCAATTAAAATTGAAGATGCTCATTCCCTGCAACCTAGCAATTTCGCTTGTAGGTGTCTCTTCCAGGAAAACTCTCACTCACTGGTACAAAGAGAAGTGTATGAAAATGATCATTACAGGGACTTCCCTGGTGGCATAGTGGTTAAGAATCCGCCTGCCAATGCAGGGGATACGGGTTCGAGCCCTGGTCCGGGAAGATCCCACATGCTGCGGCGCAACTAAGCCCATGCACCACAACTACTGAGTCTGTGCTCTAGAGCCCAGAAGCCACAACTACTGAGCCCATGTGCCACAACTACTGAAGCCCACATGCCTAGAGCCCATGCTCTGCAACAAGAGAAGCCACCATAATGAGAAGCCCGTGCACTGCAACGAAGAGTAGCCCCCGCTCTCCACAACTAGAGAAAGCCCGTGCACAGCAACAAAGACCCAATGCAGCCATAAATAAATTAAATAAATAAATAAATAAATTTATAAAAAACAAATCATTACAGCATTGTTTGTAATGGCAGAGAAAGGGGAAACTACCTAAATATCCATCATCTGGAGAGTGAATAAGTAAATTGTGTGGATACACAGTAGTGAAAATAAATGAACTACAGCAACATGTATCATGATGGATTAACCTCAACATAATGCTGAGAATTTAAAAGGCTCACAGTCTTTAAAGTGTACCCTTTTTAAAGGTTGAAAAATATGCAGAACAATTCAATATCTTATTTAGGGATACATACATATATAGTAAAAGTATAAAGAAATTTATGAGAATGATTAACACCAAAATCAGAATAGTGGCTATCTCTTGTAGGGAAAGGGAGCACAGGAGATGTGATCCAGGAGGGGTACACAGTAGCCTTCCACTATATTGGCAATGCTTTATTTCCCAAGGCGGTTCATGGGTAACACAAGTGTTTACTATATTGCTCCTTACACCTTTTTGGGTCACTTTATCAAACAAATGGTTGCAGAGAAAGTGGGGAATCACCAAGAGTCCTTTTGGCTGTGAAGGAGAATAGAGGAGAGATAGAGTGATAGCTGGAGAGATCTATGGGATCAGGGAAGACTTTTTTTTTTTAAAGAAGAATATGTTTGATGATGGAAGGGATTCATTAAAGAGAGAAAAGTTGAAGTTGCTGGAGAGAAGGCAGTAACTGATAAAGGTCTAGGAGAAGATAGCAAAATGGGCATAATTGTTTTTTTTTAATTATTTATTTGTTTGTTTTATTTATGGCTGTGTTGGGTCTTCGTTTCTGTGCGAGGGCACTCTCTAGTTGCGGCAAGTGGGGGCCACTCTTCATTGCGGTGCCCGGGCCTCTCATTATCGCGGCCTCTCTTGTTGCGGAGCACAAACTCCAGACGCGCAGGCTCAGTAATTGTGGCTCACGGGCCTAGTTGCTCCGTGGCATGTGGAATCTTCCCAGAACAGGGCTCAAACCCGTGTCCCCTGCATTGGCAGGCAGATTCTCAACCACTGCGCCACCAGGGAAGCCCCCGGCATAATTGTTCTTTGATAGAGAGATGCTTTTTCTTTTTTAGCCAGAGGAAAGAAGAGAATGGATGCAATGTTAATAGTTTGAAAGTTGATAGTTGATTTTTCTCTGGTCTTTAATCTTTGTAATCTTTGTCCAGTAAGATAAGGTCATTTGTGGAATGGAAGCTGGAGGAAGAGTCATAGAACTCCATGAAAATATTTGTGAGGAATAGGAAAGAGCATTCGTCAGAGAAGGATAGTAAATTTCCGGGAAACTTTGAGGGCCTAGTTGAAAGTGATTCATGAAACATGATTATGAGAAATTAGATAATGTTTAAGGATATGATGAAGAAAGCAAAAACGGTAGGGAATTATCTTTGCTTTCATGTTTTTTACTACCTTTTTTTTTTCTTGGTCACGCAACACAGCACGTGGGATCTTAGTTCCCCAACCGGGATCAAACAAC
>JANTQK010008877.1:27421-50110 GCA_029224305.1 Caperea marginata | reverse complement strand
CCCCCCCCCCCCCGCCACTGGAAACACAGAGCCCTAACCACTGGACTGCCAGGGAAATCCCTTTACTATGTTATTTTAAACCTGAAGGCTATAGAAATCTCATGACTAACTTTGGGTGAAAGGTCCTTTTATGCAAAGTACCATTTTGGGACCTGATGTTTTGTTATTGTTGGCTTTGATCTCCAGGTGTACAACCTCTGTTTGCCTACCTTGTAGGAACTGACCTCTTCAGACTCTCATGGGTAGAGAAATCCTGCCAAACGAGGCCAAGAGGGATTTCTCTACCTATAAGGCTTTTTGCTTTAAGATAGTGTATTTTAAAGTTACAGTTTAATAGCAGTTGTAATAAACTGGATTCTAAAATAATTGAAATCTTAGCTTAAGTCTCATTTTGACTTTTGGAGTGTAAATCATTTAATAATCTGGTAGCTGAATGGCTTCATTTTTCAGTAGGATAGTTCTAAGATACTAATTGAAAAAAAACCATTGTAACAGGTTCTGAACACTTGAAAGGGGCAAGTTAAAGGTCACATTTTACTCTTTAAACTATTTTTGAAGTTTTAAATTTTAAAAGGTTATAAAACTAATACATGTTTTTATTAAAAGGATTATAGGAGATGAATTTCTGGTTCATTGGGAATGCACACTTTTTTTGAACTGTGAGTACTGTAATTTTTTTTATTGTAATACATGCATAACAAAATTTATCATTTCAGTCATTTTAAATGTACAGTTCAGTGGCATTATTTACATTTACAGTGTTGTGCAACCATCACCATTGTCTATTTCCGGAACTTTTTCATCATCCTAAACAGAAGTTCCATACCCATTAAACGATAATTCCCTATTCCCTCTTATGCCCAGCCCCTTGCAACCACCATTCTACTTTCTATCTCTGTCAATTTGCCTTTTCTGCATACCTCATGTAAGTGACTGCTTCATCCATGGTAGCATGTGTCAGAATTTCATTCCTTTTAAAGGCTGAATTATATTTCTTTTGTGTGTATACCACATTTTGTTTGTCCATTCATCTGTTGGTGAACACTTGAGTTGCTTCCACCTCTTGACTGTTGTGGATAATGGTGCTGTGAACATGGTGTGTACAACTACCTGTTTGAGTTCCTGCTATCATTGGTCATATATACATAAGAATATAATAGCTGGGTCATATGGTAATTCTATGTTATACTCTTAGAGTGACCATCAAACTGTTTTCCACAGCAGCTGCATCATTTTACATTTTTACCAGCACTGCACAACGGTTCTAATTTCTCCATATTCTTGCCAACACTTGTTTTTTGTTTGTTTTTTTAAATTTTAATTTGTTGATAATAGCCATCCTGATGGGTGTGATGTTGTATCTCTTAGTTTTGATTTGCATTTCCCTAATGACTAATGATGTTGAGCATCTTTTCATGTGTTTATCGGCCATTTGTATATTTTCCTTGGAGAAAAACTTATTCAAATCCTTTTCCCATTTTTTGACTGAGTTGTTTGTCTTGGTATTCTTGTGGAAAATCTGTTACAAATGTGAGGTATAGGGACTTCCCTGGTGGTCTAGTGGTTAAGACTCTGCTTCCACTGCAGGGGGCGTGGGTTCGACCCCTGGTCAGGGAACTGCAATGCTGCCTGAGGCGTGATGTGGCCAGAAAAAAAAAGAAAAGTGAGGTATATTTCCGGACTCCCAGTTCTCTTTTCTTGATCTATAGGTTTGTAGTAAATTTTGAAATTGGGAAGTGTGTGTCTTCCAGCTTTGTTCTTTTGCAAGGTTGTTTTGACTGTTCTGGATCCTTTGAATTTCCATGTGAATTTTAGTATCAGCTTGTCAATTTCTGTGAAGAAGTCAGCTGGGATATTGTTAGGGATTCTGTAGAAACTGTAGATCAATTAAGGGAGTATTTTCATCTTAATAAATTTTCCATTCCATGAATAGGATTGTTTCCATTTATTTAGGTCTTTAATTTCTTTCAGTAATGTTTTGTAGTTTTCAGAGTGTAAGTTTTTGCTGTTCTTCTGTTAAATTTTTTTCTAAGTATTTTATTCCTTTTGAAGATATTGTAAATGGAATTGTTTTCTTAATTTCATTTTTGGTTTGTTTATTGCTACTGTACAGAAATAAGTTCTTTTTTGTGTGTGTATCGATCTTGTATCCTGCAACCTTGTTGAACTCGTTTATTAGCTCTAACAGATTTTCAGTGGATTCTTCATGGTTTTCTATGTACAACATCATCATTTTACTTTTCCTTTCCAGCTCAGATGCCTTTTATTTCTATTTCTTGCCTAACTGACTGACTAGAACCTCCATACAGTATTGAATAGAAGTGGTGAAAGGACATCCTTATCTTGTTCTTGATCTTAGGGGAAAAGTATTCAGTCTCTCACCATTAAATATGATAGCTGTGTTTTCCTTGTAGATGCACTTTATTAGCTTGAGGAAATTCCCTTCTCTTTTATTCATAGTTTGTTGAGTGTTTTTGTCAAGAAGGGATGTCGCAACTTGTCAGATGCATTTTCTCTGCCCGTTGAGATGGTCATTTGGTTTTTGTCCTATATTCTATTGTTATGGTGTATTACTTTAATTGATTTTTGGATGTTAAGCCAATCCTGCATTCCTCACTTAGTCATGGTGTATAATCCTTTGTAATATTGCTGGATTTGGTTTGTTAATATTTTGTTGAGGATTTTTATGTATATATAATAAGCTTTTTATTGATCTGTAGGTTTTTTTCTTGTAATGTCTTTGTCTGGTTTTCATATCAGGGTACTATTGCCCTTACAAAATGAATTGGAAGGAGTTTCCTCCTTTCCATTGTTTGGGAAGAGTTTGTGAAGGATTAGTGTTAATTCTTCTTTAAACGTTTGTTAGAATTCAGCAATGAAGCCATGCAGTTCTGAGCTTTTATTTATAGGCAGTTTTTGGACTACTAATTCAGTCTCTTCACTTGTCATGGGTCTATTCAGGCTTCCTGTTACTTCTTTTTTTTTCCCTAAATAAATTTATTTATTTATTTATTTATGGCTGGATTGGGTCTTTGTTGCTGCGCGTGGGCTCTCTCTAGTTGCGGTGAGCAGGGGCTGTTCTTTGTTGCAGTGCACGGGCTTCTCATTGTGGTGGCTTCTCTTGTTGCGAAGCATAGGCTCTAGGCACGCAGGCTTCGGTAGTTGTGGCATATGGGCTTAGTTGCTCCGAGGCGTGTGGGATCTCCCCGGACCGGGGTTCGAACCCGTGTCCCCTGCTGGCAGATTCTTAACCACTGCGTCACCAGGGAAGTCCCCCTGTTACTTCTTGAATTATGTAATTTGGTGTTTTTTAAGGAATTTTGTCCATTCCATCTAGGTTATCTACTTTGCATACAGTTTTTCACATCATATTCCCTTATAATCCTTTTTATTTCTGTAAGGTTGGTAATATTGTTCCCTCTTCATTCCTGCTTTTAGTAATTTGAGTTCTCTCTCTCTCTCTTTTTTTTTTTTTTTGGGTCATTGTAACTAAAGGTTTTTCAATTTTCTTAATCTTTTCAAAGAACCAATTTTTGGTTTTGCTAGTTTTCTGTATTATTTTTCTATTCTCTTTTATTTCTATTCTAATCTTCATTTATTTCCTCCCTTCTGCTCGCATTTGGTTTAGTTGACTTTTAATTTTTTTAGTTTCTTAAGACTGATTTTAGATCTTTCTCCTTGCTTAATAACAGTGTTTGTAGTTATGCATTTCCCTTTAAGCACAGCTTTAGCTGCATCTCATAAGTTTTGGTATGGGGTTTTGTTTTTATTATCTTAAAGGGTCTCCTTCCTCTTGTGATTCCTTCTTTGACCAACTGGTTATTTAGGAGTGTATTGTTTAACTTCTATATATTTGTGAATTTCTCAATTTTCCTTCTGTTCTTGATTTCTAATTTCATCCCATTATGATCCAAAAACATACTTGGTGTGATTTCAGTCCTTTTAGGTTTATTTAGACTTGTTTTATGGCCTTACATACAATCTATCCTGGAGAATGTTCCGTGTGCACTTGAGAAGAATGTGTATTCTGCTTTTGTTGAGTGTTCTATATCTGTTAGATCTAGTTGAATTATTACAGTGTTGTTCAATTTAGTGTATCAAAACCTGAGAGACTGTAATATTTGTTCTACTCATATCCTTTATCTCTTGAATAACACCAGATTGTTTTAATGATATGAGACCTCAGTCNNTTTCTGATAGGGAAACAGGCAGTTTAAGCAGAAGGTTGGGAGCCTGAATTATTTAAAGGAATGCACTAGTCTGAAGCCCATTAATAAGGTCATGAAGATAAAGGAAAAGTTGACAAAGATAAGGTTTCTTTATTCTCTTTTCAAAAACAGCTTTATTGAGGAATAATTTTTAAGTGTACAATTCATTGATTTTTAATCAGTTTATGAGTGTGCAACTATCACCACAATGTAATTGCAGAACATTTTCATCACCCTAAAAAGATCTGTTGTGTCCATTTACAGTCACTCTTCATTCTTTGTTTTACCCTTTACTCTTTTTATGGCGGCAGGGGTGGGTGCACCACGTGGCTTGTGGGATCTTTGTTCCCTGACCAAGGATCGAACCTGGGGCCCTGGCAGTGAGAGCGCCAAGTCCTAACCACTGGACCGCCCCTTTATTCATTTTATTTTATTTCATTTCATTTCATTTATTTGTTCTGTGGCATGTGGGATCTTCCTGGACCAGGGATCGAACCCGTGTCCCCTGCATCGGCAGGCAGATTCTTAACCACTGTGCCACCAGGGAAGGTCCCCCCTTTTTTCTTGTATAGTGTTAAATACTCAAGTACATTCAAATAGTTCTCTCATCTAATCCTTACCATCAGATTAGTATGGACATTTTATAAAAGACAAAACTGAGGTTTAGGGAGATTATTTGCCTAAATCGTATGTCTAGTATGTTATATAATCACAACTAAACATCAGGTATCCCTAATTGTCCCATTTATAAAATCATGGTGCCTCAGCTGTTTACAGCTCAATTGAAGTTTGGAAGTTACGTTACTTTGTTAAGGTATTTAAGAAGTTAATAAAGAGGTAATTGTCTGTATTGGTTTTTGGTTATTAGATGTTTTATGTTTGAGAGTTTTTATTAGCAAGAATACCACTCTACATCAAGATTATCCAATAGTCTTTGCTTATAACTAAACCACCTGAATCACTACGATTTGAAGAACTGTGTATTAGGAAATAGAGGGTCATCTTGCGAATTAATACCTTAGCCTCTTTGATATTGATTATGGAGAAATAAGGGAAGACATCCCTTTTTCCCCCAAATATTCTTCCAGTAGATAGTTACTGCACATGTACCATATGCTCTGAGGTATTTTTGATGCTCTTCTGAGATTGCTATTCTCTTTTTTTCTTTTCTTTTTTGGCTTCGCCGCACAGCTTGTGGGGTCTTCCCGGATCAGGGATTGAGCCTGGACCCTGGCAGTGAAAGTGCCAAGTGCTAACCACTGGACTGCCAGGGAATTCCCTGAGATTGGTATTCTTAACCTCTCTCTCATTTCCTTCCGTTTTCTCCCCAGGAGGTCCTAAGGATCTTCAGAGAAAAATAAATGACTGAGAAATAACCTCTTTCAAATTTGTCCAGTTCCGCTATAATTGCAGTTTCACTTGGACAGAGTTGCTAGTAGTGGGTGGATAAGACTTAGAATAACTGCAATGGGTAGCAGAGGCTGCCTATCAAAGCCAGCCCTTTGCTTCCTTTAGTGCCTCAATCCCATGTAGTCCATAGTAAAATTCACTTTTAGTCTCTTCAGATACTAGGTAACTGAGAAGTAAAGATACAGATAGCACATTATCTGTAGTATAGACATTTAAAATTATTTATTTAGATTGATTTTAGTTTACACCACAGAAATAAAGAATGGAAAACTCCAGAGAGGCTAAACAGATGCAGATCAAGGTGAAAGTCAAAAAGGCAGCCAAAGGGACTTCCCTCGTGGTCCAGTGGCTAACACTCCATGGTCTCAATGCAGGGGGCCCGAGTTTGATCCCTGGTCAGGGAACTAGATCCCACATACCGCAACTGAACATCCCGCATGCTGCAACTAAGACCCAGGTGTAGCCAAACAAATTAAAAAACAAAAACAAAAAAAACCCAGCCAGAAACAAATCAAGAGACTTGGAGAGAGTATTGACAAACTTTGAGAGTATTGAAAACCACGTGTGAAGTTTGCATCTTAGATTGAGGAGAGTTTAGGCATGGCCTTCCCGTAGTTTGGGAGTGGTCCTGAAAGAGGAGGCAGACGACTTGAAGGAGGTGGTCAGTAGAATTAGGATGCAGTTTAGCGTAAGATTTAATCCTAAGCTTATATTCCTCAGCTAAGATATAGGGCAGGTTGGGAAAGCATAGTTATTACATAATCAAAAGACTATCACTTTAATAGAAAAATGGGCAAAAGATGTAAATAGGCAGTTCAGAAGAGAAGAAATATGAATGGCTAAGTAGGACATGAAAAAGATATGTGGTTTAACTATCGGAGAAATTGACTAGAAAGCAGTTGACTATGAGCTTTATAAGATCAAAGACCGTGAGTCATTCTCCGTTTTATCTCTGGCTCCTAGGACAGTACCTAGAAATACTAGACAGGCTCATGTATTTGTTGAATGAATGAAATAAACAAATAATGTTGGAATAATTGTTTTTTTACTTCTTAGATTGGTGGCACGATTAAAAAAGACTCATAATGCCTGGGATTGAAAATGGCATAGTTAAAGGGCAGTTTCGTACTCCATTGGGGCGCTGTCAATTAGCACAATCTTTTCGAAAAGCAGTTTCGTGATATACGTTAAAATGGTATAGCATATATCCTTTGACTCAGCAGTTTCACGTGGAGAAATTTATCTGAAACTGAAATAGTGTGCAGGCACGCACGTGCATACACACACACAATCATTATAATGTTTATCATACTAAATTCTGGATACAACCTAACTATCAGGGGCTTTCTGGTTAAATGAATACTATGCAGTCAGTCAAAGAATGAAAATTCGTATGTATTGATATGGAACTATGTTCATTACTTACTAAATGAAATAAGAACTGTATGTGTAACAGTTTTCTACACGACTAATGTGTGACTCTTTGCAATATTAAAGGGAAGTTTCACTTCCCTGAAACTATTGGTGACTTCTACTTTCTACTTTATGTTAATCATATTAGAGTTTTTGAGCAAAGAGCGAATATTACTTGTGTAATTGGAAAAACAGACCCATCAAGGTTTATCTCTTTTGAAAAAGGAACCCTCTACACTGTTGGTGGGAATGTAAATTGGTGTAGCCACTATGAAGAACAGTATGGAGTTTCCTTAAAAAAACTAAAAATAGAGTTACTATATGATCCAGCGATCCCACTCCTAGGCATATATCTGGAGAAAATTATAATTCAAAAAGATACATACACTCCAGTGTTCATAGCAGCGCTATTTACAGTAGCCAGGACATGAAAGCAACCTAAGTGTCCATCAACAGATGAATGGATAAAGATGATGTGGTATATATACACAATGAAATATTACTCAGCCATCAGAAAGAATGAAATAATGCCATTTGCAGCAACATGAATGGACCTAGAGATTATCATACTAAGTAAAGTAAGTCATCAGAGAAAGACAAATATCATATGATATTGCTTATATGTGGAATCTAAAAAAAATGATGCAGGGCTTCCCTGGTGGCGCAGTGGTTGAGAATCTGCCTGCCAATGCAGGGGACATGGGTTCGAGCCCTGGTCTGGGAAGATCCCACATGCCGCGGAGCAACTAGGTCCGTGAGCCACAACTACTGAGCCTGCGCGTCTGGAGCCTGTGCTCTGCAACAAGAGAGGCTGCGATAGTGAGAGGCCCGTGCACCACAATGAAGAGTGGCCCCCACTCGCCACAACTAGAGAAAGCCCTCACACAGAAACGAAGACCCAACACAGCCAAAAATAAATAAATTTTTTAAAAAATGATGCAAATGGATTTATTTACAAAACAGAAATAGACTCACAGACATAGAAACAAACTTGTGGTTACCAGAGGGGAAAGGGGGGAGAGATAAATTAGGAGTTTGGGTTTAAAATATACACACTACTCTAATATAAAATAGGTAACCAGCAAAGACCCACTGTATAGCACAGGGAAGTCTACTCAGTATCTTGTAGTAACCCATAATGGAAAGGAATCTGAATATATACATATATATGTGTATAACTGAATCCCTTTGCTGTATACCTGAAACTAACACAATGTTGTAAATAACTATATTTCAATAAAAATTGTTTTAGAAAGGTTTATCTCTGTTGGAAAATACAAAAGGGGAGGAAGACTGTTCCTTATTAACATTTACAGGAACAGCCACAATATTTACTAGGGACAAGAAGATTTACCTAAATAGAGAGACATCCTTCATATTATGTGTGAAAACTGGATATTCAGATTTCAGTTTTCTAGTGTTTAGCTTATGAGAATAGTAGTTGGCATATTTTGCTATTAGTTGAGTTAGTTGTATCTCATTCTTTCTATATACTCAACACCTAACAATTCTAATTCTGAGTTTACCCTAAAGAAATAATGAGGTCATCAGTCATATGGCATACATTGTGTTGCGTCTACTTTTCCTCACAAAACAGCATTTATGGAAATTCCTCCAAGGTAACTGGCAGTGATCTACCTCATTTGTTTTAATAAACAATGGTTTATTTAAGCATTTCTTTGTTCTTGGGCATTCAGTTATTTTAAATTGTTTTACCACTAAAAACAGTGCTGCAGTAAACATCTTCATAGCTTATGGCTGTGCTTTTAATTCTGTGGAATGTAGTCCCACGAGTGAGGTTACTGGGCTGAAGGATTTGTCTTTTTTCTGGCTGAGTTTGAAGTGTCTTCACCATTTTATAACTGTCATCTTAGAAAAGTACGTGGTTTTTAACTGTTGTTATTAAATAAAACATTTATTTAAAATTTTTATTTATTTATTTACTTAAAATTATTTATTTATTTATTTAGGCTGGGCCAGGTCTTAGTTGTGGCATGCAGGATCTTTTAGTTGCAGCATGCTGGCTCTTAGTTGCGGCATTTATGTGGGATCTAGTTCCCCGACCAGGGATTGAACCCTGACCCCCTGCATTGGGAGCGAGGAGTCTTACCCACTGGACCACCAGGGAAGTCCCAAAACATTTTATTACTGAATTGGATTTGTTAACTATTAAAATCCCATATATCTTTGGGTTTATTTCGTCCCTCTGTTTTACTGATCAGTTTGTTCATTTTGGTGCACTACCGTGCTATTTTGATAATGGTGATGGCTTATAGTAAGTTTTAATCTAGTGTGGCCAATTCTTCTTGTTCTCTCCCCATTGCTAAGTATTTAATAGATGCTTGTTGCATATTAAGTTAATAGTACACTTAATAATAAACATTAAATCTTGCTTTAGATAAATTTTGGATGCCCATTTACTTTAGGGAGCTGAGCTTGGCATGTGGATGTTGTCCCCTCCTAGCAGTGTAATAAATGTAATTTCTTTCTGACATGTAATAAATTGTGACACAGAGGAGGAGTTGAGGAGAATTGGATATCGGAGTGAATTTGGAGACAGGGGTGCAGCTTAGTCATGAGAGAAATACTTTAAGCCCTAGAGGAGAGACAGTTTGATGGTAAATCCCAAGGCTGAAAAATGTTGGAAAGCACCCATAGTGCTCTAATATGTAAATTTTATCACTCTTATCCTTCCATCTTTTTTTTTTTAATTTTCTATTTTTATCTTTTTTTTAAGATTTTAATTAATAGTTTAATACTGTTATGGTCATAAACCATATTCTGTAGGATTTAATTCATTTGAAATTTGTTGAAATTCTTTATAGCTCAGCATAGGTCAATTTTGGTAAATATTCTGTGTGTAGTTGTTGAGTGCAATGTTCTATATATTCGGTATACAACAGTTCGGTCAATTTTTTAAAAATTTTTATTTATTTATTTTTGGCTGCATTGGGTCTTCATTGCTGCACACAGGCTTTCTCTAGTTGTGGCGAGCGGGGGCTGCTCTTCGTTGCGGTGCGCAGGCTTCTCATTGCGGTGGCTTCTTTTGTTGGGGAGCACGGACTCTAGGCGCGCAGGCTTCAGTAGTTGTGGCACGCGGGCTCAGTAGTTGTGGCTTGCAGGCTGTAGAGCACAGGCTCAGTAGTTGTGGCACACAGACTTAGTTGCACCATGGCATATGGGATCTTCCCAGACCAGGGCTCGAACCCGTGTTCCCTGCATTGGCAGGCGGATTCTTAACCACTGTGCCACCAGGGAAGTCCCAATCTTTCCATCTTTTATTTTGAAAAATCTCACACCTATAAGAAAAGTATAATATACATCTGTATATCCTTCACCTAGATTGTTAACATTTTTACTGCGAATATTTAATTGCTGCTGCTGCTACTCTTCCTTCTCCTCTTCCTGACTCGTTCCCTCCCTCACCCTCTGTCTTTCCCTCCTTCCTTTATCCATCCCTCTCTCTCTCTCTCTCTCTCTCTGTCTGTCTGTCTCTCCCACCCTCCGCACACATACTATCTATATACATGCTATGTATACATAATAAATATATATTCCCATGGTCATTGAACCATTTGAGAGGTGGCAAATATGATGACATTTCGCCTGTGTGTTGTGTATGTCCTAAGTAAGAATCAAAGATTTTCTCCTGCATAAACAAATACAGTTATCACATTGCTATGATTATCTGAAATACCATTCATATGGAAATTTTCCCAAGTTTCCCATTAATGACCTTCACAACCATTTTTTCCTCCTCAGATCCAGGGTCTGGGGTATGAAGGATCATGCATTGTATTTAGTTGTGTCCTCTTTCTTTCTTTCTTATTTATTTATTTATTTATGGCTGCGTTGAGTCTTCGTTGCTGTGCGCGGGCTTTCTCTAGTTGTGGTGAGCGGGGGCTGCTCTTTGTTGCAGTGCATAGGCTTCTCATTGCAGTGGCTTCTCTTGTTGCAGAGCACGGGCTCTAGGTGCACAGGCTTCAGTAGTTGTGGCACGTGGGCTCAGTACTTGTGGCTCATGGGCTTAGTTGCTCCACGGCATGTGGGATCTTCCTGGACCAGGAATTGAACCCGTGTCCCTGCATTGGCAGGCGGATTCTTAAGCACTGTGCCACCAGGGAAGTCCTGTTGTGTCATCTTGAATGTAGAATATAGACATAATCTCCAGTGCCTGCCCCTGTCTCTCTCTCCTTTTGTTCTCTGACATTGTTTGAAGAGTCCAGGCCAGTTTTGAAGAATGTTTCTCAGTTTAGGTTTGTATGCTTACTTGTGATTAGATTCAGGTTAAATATTTTTAGCAGGTGGAATACTGAGGTGGTGATATGTCTTTCGTGCATCACATTGGAAGGCACATGATGTCAGTTTGCCCCATTATTGATATGTTAAGTCTGATCACTTGATTATGGGTAGTGTTTACTTCTCTACTTCAAAGATTTTTTTCTTTATACTTGATATTCTGTGGGGGTGATACTGAATATTCCATTGCCTCCCAAATTTTTACCCAATGGTTTTAGCATCCATTGATGTTTTTTGCCTCAATTACTACTTTAGTGGCTGCAGAAAAGCGATTTTTTAATTCTTTCATTTCTTCTACATTTATTAGTTGGCATTCTTCTATGAAGAAGTACATTTGCTCCCTGACTTACTTGTCTTTTAATTTTATTCTTTGCTATTATTGCTGCAGATTCAGGGATTTTTCTTTTGTTTTTAAGTATAGTTGATTTACAATATTGTGTTAGTTTCAGGTGTACAGCATAGTGATTCTGGCTTTTTTGAGGATTATATTCCATTATAGGTTTTTACAAGATATTGGGTATAGTTCTCAGGGATTCTTTTTTTATTCAATTTGTTATATTCCATTGCTTGTTCATTGTGAAGCTCATGTTTTAAAATTTGACCAGTGAGATCCCCTTCAAGCTGGTTCTTGTGTCCTTTTGATATATCTCCATCTGTTTTTGAGCATTTTCTTACTGTTACAACAAGATAGTTTAGGCTCACTTTTTACCTTCCTTGCTATAGCTCTGGAATTAGCTATTTCCCCCAAGAAGTCCTGTTCCATTTTAGCAGGGAATGATATTAGAAAACAAAATTTGGTTGCTGAGGGTGCTTCTTTCTCCCAGATTGTCACTGCTTCTAGACTCTTTCAGTGGATGGAGCTAGAGACACCATATGTGTGTGTGTGTATATATGTATATGTGTGTATGTATACTTAAATATAATTTATTTTATTTTTAGTATAAGTATGAGTTCATAGTACTACTTCCTAATCCCCAAAGGTTCTTTTTCTCCTTATTCCATTCTGTATTTGTATCTGTTTTCTCATAGTAAGGTCCTTGGTTCCCTAAAAGTTTCAAGATGTTTACATTTACTTATTTGTTCAGTCTTGTAGCAATAAAATTGCCACACCATTATCTTTACCAGCAACCAACCTAACTAAAGTTGCAGATATTTCTTTGCATTTCTTTTTGTCCGTAGGATTTCATTTAAAACTGTTTTGAATTTTACTGAATTGGGAAGAAATAGAAAATATGAACAGACCAATTACCAGTAATGAAGTTGTATCAATAATTTTAAAAGTCCCAATGAACAAAAGTATAGGACCAAATGGCTTCACAGGACAATCCTACCAAACATTTAGAGAAGAGTTAACGCCTATCATTCTCAAACTGTTTCAAAAGATTGCAAAGGAAGGAGTATTTCCAAACTCATTCTTTGAGGCCAGCATTACCTTGATACAGACACAGACAACACAAAAAAAGAAAATTACAGACCAGTATCACTGATGAATGTAGATACAAAAATCTTCAACAAAATGTTAGCAAACTGAATTTAATAATACATTAAAAGAATAATACACCATGATCAAGTGGGATTTATATCAGAGGTTCAAGGGGGTGGTTCCACATCTGCAAATCAATCAGTGTTATACACATTAACAAATTGAAGAATAAAAATTATATGATCATTTCAATAGATGCAGAAAAAGCCTCAGACAGAATTCAATATTCAATATCCATTTATGATAAAAAGCTCTCCACAAAGTGGGTTTAGAGGGAACATACCTCAACATAATAAAGGCCGTATATGATAAGCCTGCAGCTAACAACATAATGGTGAAAAGCTGAAAGCATTTCCTCTAAGATCAGGAACAAGATAAGGATGTCTACTTTTGCCATTTTTATTCATCATAGTATTGGAAGTTCTAGCCACAGCAAACAGGTAAGAAAAAGAAATGAATCCAAATTGGAAAAGAAGTAAAAACTGTCGCTGTTTGCAGGTGACATGATACTATAAATAGAAAATTCTAAAGACATCACCAAAAAACTACTAGAGCTCATCAGTGAATTCGGTAAAGGTGCAGGATAAAAAATTATTATACAGAAATCTGTTGCATTTCTATACACTAACAATGAACTATGAAAATAATCCTATTTACAATTGCATCGAAAAGAATAAAATACCTAGGAGTAAACTAAGGAGGTAAAGGATCTGTATTTGGAAGACTATAAGACACTGATGAAAGAAATTGAAGATGATACAAATAGATGGAAAGACATAACGTGTTCATGAATTAAAAGAATTAATGTTATTAAAATGACCATACCACCCAAGGCAATGTACAGATTCAATGCAATCTCTATCAAAATACAAGTGGTGGGCTTCCCTGGTGGCGCAGTAGTTGAGAATCTGCCTGCCAATGAAGGGGACGCGGGTTCGAGCCCTGGTCTGGGAAGATCCCACATGCCGTGGAGCATGTGGGCCCCTGGGCCACAATTACTGAGCCTGTGCGTCTGGAGCCTGTGCTCCGCAACAGGAGAGGCCGCGATAGAGGCCTGTGCACCGTGATGAAGAGTGGCCCCCGCTTGCCGCGGCTGGGGGGAGCCCTCGCACAGAAACGAGGACCCAACACAGTCATAAATAAATAAATAAAATGTAAAGTAATAAGGAGGTACCATTTAAAAAAAAAATACAAGTGGCACTTTTCACAGAACTAGAACAAATAATTTAAAAATTTGTATGGAAATAGAAAAGACCTTGAATGGCCAAAACAGTCTTGAGAAAGAAGAACAAAGCTGTAGGTATCATGTCCCCCGATTTCAAACCATACTGCAAATCTACAGCTATCAAAACAGTATGGTACTGGCACAAAAACAGACACATAGATCAGTGGAACAGAACAGAGAGCTCAGAAATGAACTCATACGTACATGAGCAATTAATCTATGACAAAGGAGATAAGAATATACAATGAGGGAAATATAGCCTCTTCAGTAAATGGTGTTGGGAAAACTGGACAGCTATATGCAAAAGAGTCAAACTGTACTACTCTCTAACACCATGTACAAAACTAAATTCAAAATGAATTAAAGACTTAAATGTAAGACCTGAAACCATAAAACTCCTAGAAGAAAACATAGTATGCTCTTTGACATTGGTTTTAGTAATATTTTTTGATATATTCCCTCAGGCAAGGGAAACAAAAGCAAAAATAAACAAATGGGGCTGTGTCAAACTAGAAAGCTTTTGCACAGTGAAGGAAATGATCAACAAAATGAAAAGGCCGCCTACTGAGTGGGAGAAGATATTTCCAAATGGTCTGTCAGATAAGTGGTTAATATCCAAAATGTAAAAGAACTCATACAGCTCAACATAAAAAACACAAACAGCCCAATTGAAAAATGGCCAGAGGATCTGTAGACATTTTTCCAAGGAAGACATATAGATGGCCAAGAGGCACAGGAGAGATGCTCAGCATCGTTAATCATCAGGGAAATGCACATCAAAACCACGATGAGATGTCACCTCACACATAATAGCCATTATCAAAAGACAAATAAAAAGTGTTGGGGAGGATGTAGAGGAAAGAGAACCCTTGTGCACTGTTGGTGGCATTGTAAATTGGTGCAGCCACTAAGGAAAACAATATGGAGATTCCTCAAAAAATTTAAAATAGAACTACCATATGATCCAGCAATTCCACTCCTGGGTATTTGCCTGAAGAAAACAAAAACACTTGAGATATGTGCACCCTTATGTTCATTGCAGCATTATTTACAATAGCCAAGATATGGAAGCAACTGAAGTTCCCATCAGTAGATGAATGGATAAAGAAGATGTGATCTATAAATATTTATAATGGAAAATTACTCAGCCATAACAAAGAATGAAATTGTGCTATTTGCAACAATATGGATGGACCTAGAAGGTATTATGCTAAGTGAAATAAATTAGAGAAGGACAAATACTGTATGATTTCACTTATATGTGGAATCTTAAACAAACAAACAAAACAGAAACAGTTTTAGATACGGAGAACAAACAGGTGGTTGCCAGAGGGAAGGGATTGGGGGGGAAGGAAAGAAACAGGTGAGGGAGATTAAGAGGTACAAACTCCAGCTGCAAAGTAAATGAGTCAAGGGTTTGAAATATACAGTGTGGAGAATATGGTCATAACTATGTAATATCTTTGTATGGTGACATATCTTAGCTAGATTCATTGTGGTGATCAGTTTCAAATGTATAGAAATATCAGATCACTATGTTGTGTAATAGGAACTAGCATAGTGTTGTAGGTCAATTATACTTCAAAAACAAACTCAGAAAAAGAGATCTGATTTGTGGTTACCAGAGATTGGGGGGGGGTTGGGGTTGGGGTCCGGGGAATTGGATGAAGGCAGTCAAAAGGTACAAACTTCCAGTTATAAATAAGTACTAGGGAGGTACTGTACAACATGATTAATAAAATTAACAGTGCTGTATGTTTTATATGAAAGTTGAGAGTAAATCGTTAGTTATCACAAGAAAAATAATTTTTTTCTATTTCTTTAATTCTGTATCTATATGAGATGATAGATGTTCACTAAACTTACTGTTATGATCACTTCATGATGTATCAAATTATTATACTGTACACCTTAAACTTGTACAGTGCTGTGTATTAATTATATCTCAGTAAAACTGGAAGAAAAGATTTGTTTGTTATTAATATATCAACTTAAAATAAGTACTGGATGGGTACTTAAACAATTTACCTTAAGTAATTAAAAATCTTAGATGGAGAACCTCCTTTCTACTTGCTAATTTTCTTTTAGAAATTATTTTATCTAGTAGTCAGATTTTGTTGTGATACAGCAATTTGTTAGTTTTTACTGAGTCCTGTTTCAGTACAGTTGCAGATGTCCTGAGGAATATAGTTTTGCCTCTACAAACAGAGATATACTTCAAATTGAGTCATACTTAAATTTCATAGTAATTTTAGGGCAGCTCAAGTGGAATTACTGGAATTACTGCTTTGGGGAAAACTTTATTTTAGGCAGAGATACTGATGTTGAAAGACACAGGAGAAAAAAATAGAACTGATGTATTAGATGTGAAAATAAGTCAAATCAGAAAAAAATTAGAGAATAAGAGCTACAACTGGAATATTAGTTCTTATAAGCAATCATTTAATTTCATTATGAGCTTCTTGGCAGCCTGTTTAAAAGAGGAAATATTCAGTGTGATGACTTATTGTTTAAGAAAAGATTTTTTATCATTGAATTATAGGAGGAATTTTATTGTGGGAATCATCCGTTTTTGAAGTAAATGTTTACGTGTTTCTTGCATGATTATTTTAGTGCTGTTGAATACATAAAATTAAATCATAGTTTAAATAAGGCATTTCTGTTGTTTTCTGATCTTTCAAGAATTAAATTTAGGGAAACATAAGGAAATTGGTCGTTAACATAGACCCTAACAGATACAGATAAGTTTGTATGTTGCAGCACCATAGCTCTAGAGGTCTATTTGAAACTTGATTGTTGGTGATATACAGTTATTAGTTGGTTCAGGTGTGCTGGAGGATAATAAATGTT
This sequence comes from Caperea marginata, assembly GCA_029224305.1. Lineage (NCBI taxonomy): Eukaryota > Metazoa > Chordata > Mammalia > Artiodactyla > Neobalaenidae > Caperea > Caperea marginata. The sequence continues at coordinate 33,222 of JANTQK010008877.1, read as the reverse complement.
CTTTGTTTTTATTTTTGAGTACCAAAGTGTAGATGTTTTATGGTATTTATTAAAGAAAGAATCAAATACTTTTTGTGGTTCTGATGGGAGACCAAAGCAAGCACACACTATTTCCATAACCTCAAAATAGTTTATATTCTTTTATAAATTTATTAGAAAATTGTGCATATAAGAAAGAACTTGAATACACATTTGGACACTTAGAACATTTTTTTAAACACTAAATTGCTTTATTTGTATGATATTAAACTGTGCAAATCAGGATGTTTTATCTTTGAATGTTTATTTGTACTTATAAAAGTCCTCAAGAATATATTGGTTTTGCTGTCCATTCTCATTTTATGATTATAGTTTACCCCAGTCTTGATTGACTTTAATTTTCTGATTTGATTTGATTTATGAATCATAAGGCTGGAAATACTCTACAGTATAACCTGGTTTTTCCCTTTGGCCTCCAACAGGACTTTCAAAACAAAACAAAACATAACCAGGACAGATGATTAAATCTATCTCCTGGGAAGAGTGTGTTGACAACATTTTTCATTATCTATTTAACCAAAATTCCCGCTGCTATAAATAAACTATTTTCCTTGGTTTGTTCTTAGTGACAACAGTATGACAACATACTGTCATGATTATAGAAATGACACCCTCATTTACCCTTTCTCCCAAAAGACTTTTTCTTTTTCCATACAATTTCGACTACTGTTACTAACCCAAGTTAATTTTAGATTCTATTGCTGAAAGCCTCAGTTTTGCCATTTATTGAGGTGCTAATTGAAATATTAATGTATTTAGAGCAGAAATGTCGTTTTTTAGGGAATCTAGAGCAACAGCAAAGCTGAGGTCAAACTGCCATAAGGATGGACACCAAGGAAGCTGTGTTTGGGACAAAAAGAAATCAAGATAAGGTAGATGCAAAGTAGAGAAAAGCACTGGACCCTGGGGGGAGAGGGTGGTAGGTGGGAGTGGGTTGTATGCCTCTAATGGCAAAGAATAGCTAGATTTCTGAAGAGGAAACCACAGAAGGCGTATAGGAAATATTAAGAATTATGGGTTTAAGTACTACTTTCCCTCTGAATATAGAAGTTTTAGTTGACTTTTAGCTAGCAGAACACTTAAAAATTCATAAGGTTAAGTATTTCAGTGGGGTGGATCCTAATATTCTGGGCTAGTGTTTCCTGTCTGGATAGTTGTGGAAGACGCTGTCGGTTTAGTTGATAAAACCGTTGCCAAAACCCAACTTCAGTACTAATGCCTGTTATTACTTGAAAGTTGAAAGGGAATCTCCGATTGAAGCGTTAAACTGACAAAATGAGTATAGAACATTTAATTTTTCCTTTTCTTTTTGTGATGTAAAGGTTGTGTTTCTCTTCATAGCAACATGAACCGTGAAGACCGGAATGTGCTGCGTATGAAAGAACGGGAAAGGCGGAATCAAGAAATTCAGCAGGGGGACGACGCCTTCCCACCTAGCTCTCCTCTCTTTGCTGAGCCATACAAAGTTGTAAGTTGTCCGTTGAATGTTTTTTCCCCGTAACATAACATTTTTTGCTTTTAAAATTTTTAAACTTGAGTTTTTATATTAGAAAGAGTTACTATGTTACATCTTTTAACAGTTTTTCCTTTTCTTATAATAGAATATACTTCTTTGGTGTAAACTTTTCATTACAGTATAACATACATATAGAAAAGTACACAAAGTAAGTGTTACAAATGGAAGAATTTTCACCACATGAGCAACCTCACATAATTAGTACCCAAATCAAGAACTACAGCATTACTAGTGCCCTAAAGTCATCCTTACAACCCCCCACCCCCCACCCCCACCCCCATTGCTACCCTCTACTCTTGAAATATGGTCTGGAGTAGCTCAAACATTCATATCTGTATTCCTGGCTCTACCACTAACCCTGAGCAGGCATTTCACCTTTCTGAGCCTTGAATTAAATTAAAAGTTTGTGAATCACTATGCATTGTCTGCTGTTTCCTTGGCTATTTGGGTATAACATCAAAGACAAATATTTCATAGATTCTTTTGTTTCTCCCTATTTCTTGCCATTTACTTACTTAGTTTACTAAGTTTCAGTGATTATTAGTAAGTTTGAATAAATGTGTCTTCAGCATCAATCTGATTCTTTTTCTGTTATCATATACTAAATTCTCTGATTTTCTATATGTTTAATGCTTAATTAACAATATCAAATTTAGATTAAAGCATGTTATCAGACTGTTCAATAAATTGAACTAATTGCTTTTTTTTTTTTTTTTAAACTATCATTGTACTTGATTTGGGATTACATAAAACACTGAATCTGATGACTCTATTGTAGCTGTAGTGGCCACAAATGTCTCTCTAATACTTGATTTGGCTTTGGATTTCATTGGAAGTATTATTATAATTTAAAGGCTTGTACTGTGTATAATAGTTGTAGTACTATGTATTGCAGCACTAGTGACCATTGTTGGCTTTATAGTATGAGATTGAGAGTGTGTTAGACTTTTTTCTGATGAAATACGAATGTAATGACATATCCTGGGTTTACCCTTATAACATTTGGTGTCTGTAGAAACCATTTGGGAGCTCTATAAAAAAACATTTATTCAGAGCTTTTAAGGATTGTCCAATGAAGGGCAGTTATACTGACATCATTTATGAGTGTAACACAAAACTTTGGGATTAAAGACATTTTGAAAAAAAACAAGTTTGGTCCAGAATCTTTGAATCATACTACAATTTATTTTGTAATTACGTTGTAATGAATTGGATTTGATTTCTGATCTTGATGTTGTCAATAAATTGCTGTAGATTTACCTCTCAGACTGATTTTCAAATAATCTAAAGTCATTACTGATTCCTGCCCACCTCAAAATAAATCGTGGTGGTTCAGGCTTTTCTGTTTGTTTCACAGTCTTGATTTCCCTTTTAATGTAATCAGTCAACTTTTTGTCTTTCATGTATATGAATACAAGAGTCCTAAAGCTTGTAGACATCTTGGACCTGATTATTCAAGAATAATTCTTGAAACTTAAAGTATGTATTATTGACTTCAAAAGTTGGAGCATTTGATGGTCAGAATTAATAGCCAAGATTTAAAACTTTATTACTGGATTTTCCATGCTTAATTTGTTGTTGATTTTTATTAACTTGTTGAGTCACAGTAACAGAAGGAATTCTAAAAAGTCATTTGCGTATAACTTGTTTAACTAAGTTTTTATTTCTGCCTCTAACTATAACATTGAATTATAAGGAATATGATGTTTTCCTAGACTGCCAAAATATGCATATTGACTAATCTGTGACTTGGAACTTAATTACATAAAGGCATAATTTTCCTGCTCTTCAAAAGATTTTACTACTGTTCCAATATACTTACTGGTGAAATTTGGATTTTTAAAAAATCTCCTGAAGTCTATTGTGTATATTCCTCAGTGTCCTCTAGGATATTTGTGTTTTAACATGAAGGTTTTTCACTTTCAGTTCATTTTTTTCACCATAAAAAATATATATATTTGGAGTTTGTTTTGAGATTTTAACCTTATGAGATGAGACTTCCTTTTGAAAAGTCCCGTTTCATTTGAAGTTTGTAAAGTTAGTTTAGAAGCATCTTTTATTTCTAGTTTTGCTAATTTTATAATTTTATTTTACAATTTTTTTTGTAGACTAGCAAAGAAGATAAGCTCTCAAGTCGTATTCAGAGTATGCTTGGAAACTACGATGAAATGAAGGATTTCATAGGAGACAGATCTATACCAAAGCTTGTTGCAATTCCCAAGCCTACAGTACCGCCGACAGCAGATGAAAAATCTAACCCAAATTTCTTTGAACAGAGACATGGGAGCTCTCATCAGAGTAGCAAATGGACTCCAGTAGGACCTGCACCCAGCACTTCTCAGTCTCAGAAACGGTCCTCAGGCTTACAGAGTGGACACAGTAGCCAGCGGGCCAGTGCAGGTGCCAGTAGTGGCGCTAATAGCAGTGGCCAGAGGCATGACCGTGACTCATACAGCAGTGGTGGGAGCAGTAGCCGGAAAAAAGGGCAGCATGGATCAGAACACTCCAAATCACGCTCTTCCAGCCCTGGAAAACCCCAGGCTGTTTCTTCATTAAGCTCCAGTCATTCCAGGTCTCATGGGAATGATCACCATAGCAAGGAACATCAGCGTTCCAAATCACCTCGGGACCCTGATGCAAACTGGGATTCTCCTTCCCGTGTACCGTTTTCAAGTGGGCAGCACTCAAGTCAGTCTTTCCCACCTTCATTGATGTCAAAGTCCAGTTCAATGTTACAGAAACCCACTGCCTATGTGCGGCCTATGGATGGACAGGAATCCATGGAACCAAAACTGTCCTCTGAACACTACAGCAGCCAATCTCATGGCAACAGTATGACTGAACTAAAGCCCAGCAGCAAAGCTCATCTCACCAAGCTGAAAATACCTTCCCAACCATTGGATGTAAGTCACACATTTAGAGCTTTTTAACATTGTTACTATATGAAGCAATTCACCCTGAAATTATGTTTGAAGTTGAACTGTCTCTTTGTCTTAATAGTAAGGAATGTAAAAGTTTAAGAAAAGACTTGTGATTGACTCCCAGGTGTATCCGTAGAGCTCTTAGCTACCCCTCTTGAGCAGTAGAGAAAATGTCATTCATTGTTCTCAAATATTAAAATGACAAGTCAGTTATAGAATTAAAACATGGTCTATCAATACCTTAGGTTTCCTCGTTTTGATTTTATGGAATAACATCTTGTGTTCTTTTGTTTTAAAAAAATTACTTCTGTTCTCATTGTGATACTCATCAATGAGATGTGGGCATGGTTCCTTGCGGTGAATGTTGGAACTTTTTTGGGTACATGAAGATGGTAATGTTTTATGGTTTGGATGCCATGATCCTTATCTCTGGTTACACTTAAAGGTTTGAGGCAGCTGCTCCAGGCATAGTGGTGGTTTGAAATTTACAGTATTTATAACTATGTACCAAAACATGCTATTCAGAATAACCAAAGAAGTGAGCATTTGTTGTGAAATAGCTGAAATTTTATCTTTTAATCTAGTTTTTGCAATAAAAAATATTTTAAGTAATATCAGTAGCAGAAAATCATAGCTTAAAACGGTGGGGGAAGGGATCAGGAACAGGTAAAATGCTGTCTTAAGGACATTTTAAAATCTTTCTTGTGGCCTTGGGAAACTCATTGTTTGTAGCATTTGTCATCTTATTACTCCTCTCAAGGGAACGGTAAAGTGGTAACTTGTTCTTTCTTCAAACAATGTAACATGATCCTTAAAGTTAGACTTCACTGTAGCTCTCCAGTTCCTGCTTGTACTTCAGAATAAATTAACTTTCCAGATTTAAGAAATACTATGTAAAATGTCCAGCATGTTCTAGACAACTAATCTTTCAATAATATTGGTTTTATTCTGTTTGTTATTTATGTAAAATGATGATCTCAGTACCATGGTATATTTGTATATAAACCAACTTCTAAATTTTTGACAAATTGTTCACCTGAAAAAAGTACATTTTAAAAATTATTTCTAATCCAAGTGTATGAAAGGTAAGATTTCTTTTTCTGTTCTTGGCTGCGTTGGGTCTTTGTTGCTGCAAGCCAGGGCTACTCTTTGTTGCGGTGCACGGGCTTCTCATTATGGTGGCTTCTCTTGTTTTGGAGCGTGAGCTCTAGGCGTGTAGACTCAGTAGTTGTGGCACACGGGCTCTAGAGCGCAGGTTCAATAGTTGTGGCGCACGGGCTTAGTTGCTCCGCGGCATGTGGGATCTTCCCAAGACCAGGGCTCGA
>JANTQK010008877.1:0-27021 GCA_029224305.1 Caperea marginata | reverse complement strand
GCTCTAGAGCACGTGTGCCACAGCTACTGAGTCCACCTGCCACAACTACTGAAGCCTGCGTGCCTCAAGCCCGTGCTCTGCAACAAGAGAAGCCACGACAATGAGAAGCCTGCACACTGCAATGAAGAGCAGACCCCGCTCGCTGCAACTAGAGAAAGCCTGCACGCAGCAATGAAGACCCAACACAGCCAAAGATAAATTAATTAATTTAAAAAAATTTTTTAAATATAAAGTTCTTCCAGTCATGTACAGCTTGGTGATTAAAATTTTTTTAGTGCTTGAAAATTTATATTTAAGGAAATTAGTCCAAAGATTCCAATTAGTGTTCTGACTTACAGTAGTGGGATACTAAATATGCCTTTAATTTTAATCTCATTTCTATAATGTTAAAGCCATGCAACAAATGATAAAAATCTAATAAGAAATGACTCCAGATCTAATGTGTGTTTCTTTTCCTCTTTCTTTAGGCATCTGCTTCTGGTGATGTGAGCTGTGTGGATGAAATTCTTAAAGTAAGTTTTTTAAAAAATAGTTTGTCTCTTGAATTATGATGCTTTGCTACCCTCTTACCCTCCTTCCCCTTGTGTTTCACAAAGTATCTGAAACTGCAGCAGATTGCTTACATGTATAACCTGATTATGGCCATCAAAAATAACTGACTCTGTTCTACTTATATTCATACTTAAGTTCTAAATCACTTGGTTTGTTTACTATTTGCCCTCAAAAAGCTGGGGTTTTTTTGTTTTTTTGTTTTATAAGTAAAAACAAACTCTAGTCTTAACAGCTTGCTTTGAAAAGAGGAAGAAACCAAATATAAACTGTACCTTCTTAGGTTTATCGGTTAATAATTTGAAGTACTAAAAATCTCAGTAGTTATCAGTCAAACCATTGTGTTGAAAATAGCTTGCTTTGTAGTTCATCGGTATATACTGGTCAAATCCTACGATGAAAGATCTTCTCTGAATACTACACATTTTGAGTGTTTAATGGAATATGTTTAAACTTGACACATGACCAAAGAGTACATTCTTCTGTTGAGAAAAGAAAACGTTGTCCTTTGGAAAAAGAGAAAGTCCAGTGAACTGAGTGACAATGACTGCTTTTGGCTCAATAGACAAAAACCATCAGTCACATGTTAATTGTATTTTTTGTGTACACTCTTGAATTTGTGTGTCTGTACTTGTATTTCACTATGGATACTTTTGAAAGACTACTTGCATTGGCTGCCTTCCACTTTATTTTCTCCTTCCTTCCTTTAGCCTGCTAAAATCTCTTTTACTTCTACCATTCTGCTGAACTTGTTTCTCCAAGGTCATTATCTTCCATGTCATCAGAGGCTTCATTTGAGTTCTTTCTGCTGTTTTAAAGAATTTTTATTTTTTTCTTCAGAAAACATCATTCTTTCTTCCTTGACTGTTGTTATGCTTCACTGTTTTTATTTTCCGCACACCTTTCTTGTCTCACATTCTCTGCCCTTTGGCAACACTTGTGTCTTCTCTTATCTCTTAAATACTGGTGCATTGTCTAGCCTCTCTTTTCTTTCTCCTCTTTGATGTGATTTTCCTTCATCCTTTGGGATTTATCTGTTAGACAACTATTCAGTCTTTCCTGCTTTGGCCTCCTTTGGGTTTTGGTTTGTGTCTCTTAATTGCTTCTTAGCCGGGTCTCCATTTGGATTTCTCCCTGCTTCTTCAGACTCAACATGTCTAAAGCCGTATTTATCAGAGTTAACTTCTGTTAGTAGTGTCACCATTCTCCCTTGCTTATAAGTGTAGAATCCTAGTTATTTTCCACTTCTTTCTCTCATGTTTTATTTAATCACAAAAACTTCATGTAGACTTTGAAAATTCCTTGAAAATGTTCATTCCTTTATTTCCATTTCTGCCGCTTTGAGCTTCAGTAATTGTAATATACAGTCCTCACTCTGCCTTTCTGTCTCCACAGTCTCCCTGCTCATCTGTCTTCTGTATTGCTGCCAGATTCTTTGCTTTAATCCTTTGTCTTCATAAAGTGATATCCTTCTTAGAAGTTTTCAGTGGCTCTCTAAAGCCCCTAGAAAAAATAATGTGCAAATTTAACATTTTAAATGTTAGGCTGTCCACAGGCCAGTTTCACCCTCTCGCACTATTGATTGACCACTTTTGCCAAACTGGTTTCCCTAAGCCATACACTTTCTTGCTCTTTCATCTTTGTAAAGTAAACTTTCATGGAATGTGTTTCTCCTTCCTCTTCAGTTATGCATAGATTCTGTTTTTTCTTATAATCCCACTGAAATCCTTATTCCCCCTGTGTCAGGCCATCAGACCACAGTGATAACTCATATTGCATTCGTTTTTCAGTTGCCATGTACAAGTTTAAGGGAGCATATATCTTTACTCCTAAATCCTCAAAAACACATGGCACTTTAATACCTGGAAGAAATCTTAGATTTTCTTATATTTAATTATATCTTTGATGTTACTGACCATTTATTCTACATTTTATGTATATGCAGGACTTGGCACATAGCCTTGGGTGTAATAGGTGCTCAATCATTTGATGGTAGGGAGTTAAATAGATTTTCTATTGAGAGTATTTTGGTATTTGAGGTGTAAAATGCCAACATTGAAAACCTGGAGCATATGAGTTTCTGTTTCTTTTCCCTTCCCTGTGTACAGTGTGCAAGGAAGTTCAGGTTCACATTCCCTTCGTGTTTTCTTTTTTTTTCTTCTTTTTTTTTTTTTTTTTGGCTGTGTTGGGTCTTTGTTGCTGTACGCAGGCTTTCTCTAGTTGTGGCGAGCAGGGGCTACTCTTCGTTGTGGTGCACGGGCTTTTCATTGTGGTGACTTCTCGTTGCGGAGCACAGGCTCTAGGTGCTCAGGCTTCAGTAGTTGCAGCACGCAGGCCCTAGAGTGCATGGGCTCTAGAGCGCAGGCTCAGTAGTTGTGGTGCACGGGCTTAGTTGCTCCGCGGCATGTGGGATCTTCCCAGACCAGGGATCAAACCCGTGTCCCCTGCATTGACAGGTGGATTCTTAACCACTGTGCCACCAGGGAAATCCCCCTTCGTGTTTTCTTGATATTTGTAGTCATATTGTTTCTGGGAACCCCATCATGAACTTAAAGGAAAAAAAGTTTTTTTAATCTAAAAGTAGTATATGTTTATTGTAAAAAATGATGTATTAATTCAAAGCTTGCTAACTGAGTCCCTACTGTGTGTCAAGCACTAGGGACATAGTGGTGATAATAGTGATAGCATTGCACCCTTTGAGCTGACATTCTCGAGCAGGATGTAGGAAATAATCAATTATATACAATTACTTCAGAAAGTGAAATGCTATTAAAAAATAAAGCCTTGTAAGAGGATAAAGAGCAAGTTTAGTGCAGGTGGCTGTTTCAGGAGATTCAAGTGGGAGAAGCTGCATCGAGTGCCCTTGTCTCTTCCTCCTTCAGTCATTCTGTTGTCCAGAGGTAGCCATTGTTAAATGTCTTCCAGAGATTTTTTCATCGATAAGCGTTTACGAGGATATACACTATGATTTGTATTTGCCACTTAACAGTAACTGTGGATATCATTTTATTTCAGTAGGTAACTTTCTCATTTTTCTGTCTGCTTGGTGTTCCATTGTATAAATGTCTGGTAATCTGATCCTTTGTTGTTGGATATGTAGGTTGTTCTCATTTTTTAAAAGCGTGAACCCCTTGAATATGTATCTTTACATAACTGTGGGTATAGCTATAGGATAAATTCCGAAAAGTTATATCACATTTAATTTATTGTATTTTCTCAGACTACTTGATGGCTTACTTTGAACTAAATGCCAGAGATAAAACACTCCCTCCTTATTCTGATACCTCTCTCTCTCCTGCTTCTCTAACATATACATTGTGATTGTATCCAAACCTCTACTTGGACATACTTGGCATATGATTAGACAGAAGGCATTGAATGAAATCAGACCTATGGCCTTTCTTGTCTGTCTTCCTCCTTGTGTGCTTTTGATAGCTCTCTTCTTATTTCCTCCACCTGACCAAAATTTCCTATCAGTGAATGGGCTCTGTAGCCAGACTACCTAGGATCAAATTCTGTGTCCATTACTTACTAAGTGTGTGACCTGGAGTAAATAACTTAATCTCTGTGCTTCAGTTTTGTCCTACATAGAGTCAGGATAATAACGGTATCTACTTCATAATGTCATTATGACGACCAGTTGAGTAACAAACATGTAAAATAACAGTATCTGGCCCATTAAAGGTACGCAGTAAATGCTGGCTGCTTTTCTTACTGTTATTCCCTTCCTCCCACTCCCACAGCAAGCTCTTCCTCAGTAGCATTTTACTAGCCTTGTATTTGATTACAGGCTGATTTCTATAACTGTTCACAGGTCTTACCATCTTAACTCTAAGCTCCTTGAAGCCAGAAAGTGTAAACTATTTATCTTCCTATTACCTACCCCATAGTGCCTTGCACACACTGTGCTTAATTAATATTGATTGATTAAATATGTATACTTTTGGAGGAGCAATCACGAAACCAGCATTTATAATACGAATCTGGTTTTTAGCTGTGTAATTTTTATCCTTGACCTGCTTGAAAACAAACTGTAATAATTACATTTCAGGAGATGACGCATTCATGGCCTCCCCCTCTAACGGCTATTCATACACCATGCAAAACCGAACCTTCCAAATTTCCTTTTCCAACTAAGGTAAGTAAATGAAGTGTGTCTTTATACTGTAAGAAAACTCTAAATGGCTTGACTAAAATCATGTGAAGTCAGAATTATCTTGCCGTTCCCATTCTAGTGGGAGATAGATAATAAATAAGTGAATAAATAGGTAAGTTTGGATAGTGATATTACTATGAAGAAAATAAAACTAGAACATAGAATCAAGATTAACTTGGATTAAGAGATACTTGGAAAATCTTTGAAGGCAACATGGGAAAGAGACTTAGAAGTCATCAATGTTTGTTGCAAACTATTATGATAGTCTAGGCCACAGATGATAAGGGCTTCCCAAACTGTTTGTATGAGGAACTCCTTTCCAGAGGACACAACAACCATACTTATGTCATATGGTAAAGATTCCTCAGACAACAGTTCCAAGCTCATCTAAAATCAGCAGATTTGGTTTTTTTACATCAATTTATACTTATACAAATAATGCAAAAATATATTCTCCTTGTGAAAGTTTGGGCAGGACCCCTAATAATAGTCTTCCCCATATTCTGTCTCCGACATCTCACCAGAGCTACTTCATACATACGTTTACAAGTCTTTTCATATGCATTTACATACACATGTAATGTAATTGTTATATACATGCATTTTCTCATTTGTTTAATTTCTGTACAGATACATTCTACTGTATTTTTCATCAGTCAGCAATAGGTCTTAGAGACTTTTTCATGTTATTTTATATATATATATAGAGAGAGAGAGAGATTATATATAGATAATATATTACATATAGAGGTATTTCAGTTCTTTTAACTGCATCCATTTTTTAAGTATATCTTACTTTATTTAGCCATTTCCCGTTGGTATTTAACTTGTTGCCAAGTTAAATTGTAAACATTGCTATAGTGGGTAACTTTGTTCATGCCTTCTTGTGTGCATATGAGTTTCTTTTGTGTAAAGAGCAAGAAGTATAATTGTTGGATATTGAGAGTATATAGTTAATATATTCTCTCAAATCCCCTCCATAGTGATTGTACTAGTCAGTACTCCCACTTGTATTCTCTATTATTCCTTACATGCACACCACTATTTGTTATTTTAAGTACCAGTCTTTTGAGTGGGAAATGGTGTTCCATTTCCTAGATTGCTAGTAAGGTTCATCATCTTTAGTCCATTTAACTTCTATGTGGATGAATTGGCCTATTTCCTCTGCCTTTTGGGCTACATCTTTCACTGAATAAGTTTCAGGAGAGAATTTCTTTTTTTGTTTTGTGTTGTTTGAATTCTGGATTCAAGTAATTTATTCCACATACTGCAAATGTTTCTCCCAGTTAGAGCCCTTTTAAGTTTTATGGTCTAGAAGATTTTAATTTTGATGAATAAATTTATCTTTTTCTTCTATAAAGCTTTTGCTTTTTAATGTCTTGTTAAAGAAAGCTTTTCCTTCTCCAGGATCATAAACATATCTTCTTATTTTTCCTTTAATGTGATTGCAGTTTTGTTTTCTTTGTTTATATTTAGCCCAGTTTATTTTTGTGAGTGATGTGAGGTATATCACTCACATCTGCCTATATGTGTGCCATACCGCTCTTTTACTTTTTTAAGTCAACTTTGTTTACACATTAAAAATGCACATATATTTAATGTACAGCCTCAGTTTTGATAGACATACGCACCTGTGTAACCACCATGTTAATCAAGAATTAGAACATTTCTGTCACCCCACAAAGTTCCCTCAAGTTCCTTTCCAGTCCTCCTCACCCCCACCACTGGCCCCACACAATTGCTGACCTGTTTTATGTTACTATAGGTAAGTTTTGCTTTTTCTAGAATTTCATATAAATGTACTCCATACAGTGTATACTTTTTTGGCATATATATTTGCATTCTTTTGCTCAGTATATACTTTTGGAATTCTTCCATGTTCTTGAATATATCAGTAATTTTTTCCTTTTTATTCATAGTTCATTTTTATTTATGTTGGATGAAAATACCAAAATTTATTTATCCATTCACCTGTTGATGAACATTTGGGTTGTTTCTAGATTTGGGCTATTAAGAATTAAGTGTTTATAAACATTCACTAACAGTCATTTGTGTGTTTATATTTTCTTTTCTTATGGGTAAATACTGAGTCATACGGAAAAAAGTAGAATTGCTGGGTCATGTGTTAAGTGTGTGTTAAATTGATTGTATCACACTCCTACCTTATCCCACTCCCATTTCCCAGCAGTGTATGATAGTTTCATTTGTTCTACATCCTTGCCTACATTTTCTATTGTCATTCTGTTTAGTTTTAGCCATTTTAGTGGGCATGTAGAGGTATCTCATATTGATTTTAATTTGTATTTCTCTTATGACTAATGATGTTGAACCTCTTTATGAGCTTACTGGCCATTCTTCTCTTTGAAATATCAGTTCAAACTTTAGCCTTTGTCATGTGTGTGTGTCGTGGTGGTGGTGATGCCAGAGTTGGGTGGGTGATGACTGTAGTTTTGTTTTGTTTTTTCTAATAATGTCTTTGGTTTGATATCAGGATAGTGCTAGCTTCTTAAAAGGAGCAAAGAAATGTTCCCTTCATCTCTATTTTCTGAAATAGTTTGTGAAATATTAGTATTAATTCTTCCCTGTATGTTTAATATAATTCATCGGTGAAGCTATCTGTACCCCTAGTATTCTATATTGGAAGGTTTTAAATTACAAATTAAATTTCTTTATTAAATATAGAGCTATTCAGATTTTCTATTTCTTCTTAATGTCAGTTTTAGTAATTTTGTTCGTTTCAGTCAAGTTTATTGGCACAGTTATTTATAATCTATACTTACTCTTTAATGTCTGTAAGATCTATAGTGAAGTCCTTTTTTCCCTGCTATTGGTGATTTGTAGTCTCTTTCTTTTTGTTTTCCTTGATTTGTCTAGCTAGACGTTTATCAGTTTTGTTGGTCATTTCCAAGAACCATCTTTTAGTTTTTTTCAGTTTTCTGTTTCTTTGATTTTTGCTTTTACTGTGATTATCTTCTTCTTTCTACTTATTTTGAAGATTCTTTTTTTTTAAATTTTTATTTATTTATTTATTTTTGGCTGCGTTGGGTCTTCGTTGCTGCACGTGGGCGTTCTCTAGTTGTAGTGACCGGGGGTACTCTTCACTGCAGTGCGTGGGCTTCTCATTGCAGTGGCTTCTCTTGTTGTGGAGCACAGGCTCTACGTGCATGGGCTCCAGTAGTTGTGGCACACGGGCTCAGTAGTTGTGGCTCGCGGGCTCTAGAGCGCAGGCTCAGTAGTTGGGGCGCACGGGCTTAGTTGCTCCGCGGCATGTGGGATCTTCCCGGACCAGGGTTCGAACCCATGTCCCCTGCCTTGGCAGGCAGATTCTTGACCACTGTGCCACCAGGGAAGTCCCTTTCTACTTACTTTGGGTTTCATTTGCTTTTCTCCTGATTTCTTAAGTTGGAAGCTTAGATCATAGATTGTAAACACTTCTTGTTTTACGTATATAAAACTATCGATTTCCCTCTAAGCCCTGTTTTAAATGTACCTCACAAATGGTGATATATTGTGTTTTTATTATCATTCTGTGTAGAATATTTCCTAATTCCCTGTGTGACTTCTTTGTTTTATTTAGAAGTATGTAGTTTTATTTTCAAGTATTTGAAGATTTTCCAGATATTATTCTGTTACTGATTTCTAATTTATTTATATTCTTGTCAGAGAATATATGCTGTAGAATTTCAGTCCTTTTAAATTTATTCAAATGTTTTAAGGCCTAGTAAATAATCTCTCTTGGTGACTCTTCCATGTGCACCAGACTCAATATGTTCTATATGTGTCAATTAGATATGGTTGGTTGAGAGTGTTTAAGTCATCTATATTTTTACTGACTTTCTATCAACTTGTCCTCTCAGTTACTGAAAGGAGAGTGTTGACACCTGCATCTGTATTCGTGGTTTTGTATGTTTCCTTTCAGTTTTGTCCATTTTGGGCTCATGTATTTTGGAGCTTTGTCCTTAGGTACATATACATTTAGGATTTCTGTGTCTTTCTGATGAATTGATCTCTTTTTTTTCATTATAAGATTTCCCTCTATGTATCTGGTATTAATGCTTGTTCTGAAGTTTATTTTGTTTGATCATATGATAATTCTATTTTTAGTTTTCTGAGTAACCTCCACACTGTTTTTCATAGTGGCTGTACCAACTTACATTCCCACCAACAGTATAGGAGGGTTCCCTTTTCTCCCCACCCTCTACAGCATTTGTTATTTGCAGACTTTTAAAAAATTGATTAATTAATTAATTTATTTGTTTATTTTTTGGCTGTGTTGCGTCTTCGTTGCTGTGCACGGACTTTATCTGGTTGTGGCAAGCGGGGGCTACTCTTTGTTGCGGTGTGCGGGCTTCTCATTGCGGTGACTTCTCTTTGTTGCAGAGCACAGGCTCTAGGCACACGGGCTGCAGTAGTTGTGGCATGCGGGCTCAGTAGATGTGGCTCACGGGCTCTAGAGCACAGGCTCAGTAGTTGTGGCGCACGGGCTTAGTTGCTCCGCGGCATGTGGGATCTTCCCAAGGCCAGGGCTCAACCCCGTGTCCCCTGCGTTGGCAGGCGGATTCTTAACCACTGTGCCACCAGGGAAGTCCCTACTTGTAGACTTTTTAATGATGGCCATTTTGACCAGGGTGTGGTGGTACCTCATTGTAGTTTTGATTTGCATTTCTCTAATAATTAGCAATGTTGAGCATCTTTTCATGTGCCTGTTGGCCATCTGTATGTCTTCTTTGGAGAAATGCCTATTTAGGTCTTCTGTCCATATTTTGATTGGGTTGTTTGTTTTTTTGTTATTGAGTTATATGAGCTGTTTGTATATTTTGGAAATTAAGCCCTTGTTGGTCGCATTGTTTGCAATATTTTCTCCCATTCTGTAGGTTGTCTTTTCGTTTTGTTTATGGTTCCTTTTGCTGTGCTATTTCGTTTGACAATCAACTCTCCTTTGTATGATATTCATATGAAAGCCACTCCAGCTTTTTAAGAATTTATGGTTAACATGGTTTAACATTTTCTATTCTTTTATTTTTAATCTTTTTGTGCCTTTATATTTAAAGTGAATTTCTTATAGGTGGCATATAATTGGGTCTTGATTTTTTATTTACTCTGCCCATGTAGTGTGTAATCTTGGCACATTCAAAAGATTTCCCTTTAATGTAATCATTAGTGTTGTAGGGTTTAAGTGTTCCATTTGCTACTTGTTTTCTATTTGTCCCATCAGCTCTCTCTTTCTTTGTTCCCTTTCTTGAGATCCTTTTGGGTTAAATAATTATTTTTTAATATTCTGTCTCTTATTTAATAGGAATACCTCTTTTTTAATTGTAAGTTAAAGCTTGAGTTTATCCGAAGACTTTGGATATAAGTTCATAATTCTGGCTAATAGCTACTTTTCCTTTTTTTCGGTAACTATTTCATTGAGATGTAATATACATACCATACAGTTCATCCATTTAAAATATACAATTCACTGGGTTTTATTATATTTAGAGTTGTGTAACCATCACCGCAATTATTTTAGAACATTTTCATCACCCCAGAAAGAAACCTTGTACCCTTTAGCAGTCACCTTCCTGTTTCCTCCAACCCCACTCCCCACCCCCCAGCCTCTAGGCAACCACTGATCTTACATTATATTTCTGTAGATTTGCCTATTCTGGACATTTCATATAAATAGAGTCATGCAACATGTGGTCTTTTGTGAGTGGATCTTCTTGTTTTTTGTTTTTTTGGCTGCATTGGGTCTTCGTTCCTGCACACAGGCTTTCTCTGGTTGCGGCGAGCGGGGGCTGCTCTTCGTTGCGATGCGCAGGCTTCTCATTGTGGTGTCTTCTCTTGTTGCGGAGCATGGGCTCTACACACGTGGGCTCTGGTAGTTGTGGCATGCAGGCTCAGTAGTTGTGGCTCACGGGCTCTGGAGCGCAGGCTCAGTAGTTGTGGTGCACGGGCGTAGTTGCTCAGCAGCATGTGGGATCTTCCCAGACCAGGGATCAAACCTGTGTCCCCTGCATTGGCAGGCAGATTCCAGGGATCGAACCCGTGTCCCCTGCATTAACCACTGCGCCACCAGGGAAGCCTGCTGTCATTTATTAAGTTGAGGAAGTTCCCTTCTATTTTTATTTACCTGAGAGTTCTTATCAGGAATGAATTTTGGATTTTTTGAATGTGTTCTTTCAATTTATTGATATAGTCAGAGGATTTTCCTTTTTTTTGTCTGTAAAATGGTGACTACATTGGTTAATTTTAAATTTTTAAATCAACATTACATTTCCTGGTAAAAACTCCACTTAGTCATTATGTATTATCTGCTTTATATAGTGTTGAATTTGATTTTCAAAAATATTTTTTTCAGAATTTTTGCACCTGTGTTTCTGAGGGATACTGGTCTGTAATTTTCTTTTCTTGTTGTCTTTGTCTGGCTTTGGTATCAGAGTAATGCTGACCTCATAGAATGAGTTGGCACGTAATTCCTTCTTCTCCATTTTCTGGAATAGTTTGTGTAGAATTGGTATTACTTCTTCCTAAATGTTTGCTAGAATTAACCAGTGAAGCCCTGTGAGTATTGAGTTTCCTTTGTAGGACAGTTTTGTAAAAATTGAATTTATATAATCATGTTATCTATTTCTCCTTGCGTCTGCTTTGGCAGTTGTGTCTTTCAAGGGATTTGTCCATTTTACCTACTCATTATCAAATGTTGTCAAATTTATTGATGTAAAGTTTTTGATAATTTTCTTTTATTATACTTTTAAAAATCTGTTGTGATGCCACTTCTCTTATTCCTATTATTGGTAATGTGTTTCTTCTCTCTCTTTTTCATCTGTCTAGAGGTTTGTAAGTTTTATTGATCTTATTTTTTTAAAACTGCTTTTTTTCCCCTCTCTCCATTGTTTTCAATTTTGTTGCATTGATTTCTACACTGATCTTTATTACTTTTTTGTTCTGCTTTGTTTTGCTTTATTTTGCTCTTCTTTTAAAAAAATTCTTAAACTGGAAGCTAAGGTTGTTGATTTGAGATCTTTCTCACTTTCTAATATAGGATTTTAATGCTATAAATTACCCTCTAAGTAATGTTTCGTTTACATCCCAGAGATTTTGATATGTTATGTTTTCATTTTTATTCACTTCAACATAACTTTTTTGTTGTTGTTGTTGTGTTTGTTTTGTTTTGTTTTGACCACATCATGCACGGCATGCAGGATCTTAGTTCCCTGACTAGGGATCCAACTTGTGCCCTCTGCAGTGGAAGCACGGAGTCCTAACCACTGGACTGCCAGGGAATTCCCTCAACATAAACTTCTGATTTCTTTGATTTCTTCTTTGTTCTGTGGGTTATTCTGAAGTGTCATTTAGTTTCCAAATATTTGGAGATTTTTTTCATATATCTTCTGTTATTGATTTGTGGTTTAATTCCGTTGTGGTCAGAGAACATATTTTGTGTGACTTGAATCCTTTTACATTTGTTAAGACTATTTTATGGCCCAGAATATTGTCTCTTCTGGTAAATGTTTTGTGTACCCTTGAAAAGAGTGTACCGTTGTCAAGTGGAGTGTCCTGTAAATGTCAATTAGATCAAGTTAGTTATGGTGTTATTCAAGTTTTCTGTGTTTTTATTCTTTTTAATTCTCGTTCTACCAATTATTAATTTATAGTTAATCTCCAACTATTACTTTGAATTTGTCTCTTTGTCCTTACTTATTCATTCCTACTTTTTCAAGTTCTGCTTTTAGGTGCTTAAGCATTTGGGATTATTATTAGCTCTAGATGAATTGGCCCCTTATCATTATGAAATGACCTCCCTTTAATCCTGATATTATTCTTTGCTATAAAATTTACTTTGCCTGATATTAATATAACCACTTACCTTTCTTTTGATTAATGTTAAGTTGTATACCTTTTTCCATCCTTTACTTTTAACCTGTGTTCTTAGATTTAAAATGCGTTTCTTATAGGTAGCATAATTTTGTCTAGAGCTTTTTTGTATTCAGTCTGACACTCTCCTCTTTTTGGGGGGTATTTAGTCCATTTATATTTAATGTGATTATTGACATGGGTGGTTTTATCTCTGCCATCTTGCTTTTTGATATCTACCTGCCCCATCTGGTCTTTTTTGCCTTCTTTTTGGATTGAGTATTTTTTATTATTACATTTCATTTTTGGCTTATTAGCTGTAATTCTTGGGTTATTGAATGTTTACTTCAGGGTTTGTAGAATGTATCTTTAACTTACTGAAATCTGTCTCAAGTAATACTAAGCCATTCTTTTCTATTATATAAAAATTTCTCAACATTATGCTTGCGTTTTTCACTTCTCCATATCCTGTTGTTGCATACATTTACTTTCACGTAAGTTATAAACCCCACAAAATTGTTAATTATTTTAAAAGTCTATTTTTTAAAAAATTAATTAATTAATTAATTAATTTTTGGCTGTGTTGGGTCTTCATTTCTGTGCAAGGGCTTTCTCTAGTTGCGGCGAGCGGGGGCCACTCTTCATCGCGGTGCGCAGGCCTCTCACTATCACGGCCTCTCCTGTTGCGGAGCACAGGCTCCAGACGCGCAGGCTCAGTAGTTGTGGCTCACGGGCCCAGTTGCTCCGCGGCATGTGGGATCCTCCCAGACCAGGGCTCGAACCCGTGTCCCCTGCATTGGCAGGCAGGTTCTCAACCACTGCACCACCAGGGAGGCCCCAAAAGTCTATTATTTTTTAAAGAGATTTAAATAAAAGGAAAAAAAGGCTTTTATATTTCCCCATATAGTTACCATTTCATTTGCTCTTTCTTCCTTTGTGTTAATCCAGATTCCTCTCTGGTATCATTTTCCTCCTACCTGGAGGACTTCTTTAACTTTCCTTTATAGTGCTTATTTGCTGGTGATAAATGCTTTTAGCTTTTGTATGTCTGAAATAAATTTTTATTTCACCTTTTCTTTTTTGTTTTTAAGATACCGTCACTAAATATAGATCTCTAGGTTGAAGATGTTGATCCATTGTCTTCTGGCTTGCATTGTTTCTGATAAGTAATTTATTGTTGTTCTTTCTTCATCTGTGTATAATGTGTCTTTTTTTTTTCTGGCTGCTTTTAAGAGTATTCTGGTTGCAACTGATTTTAAGTTGTTCATTTATGATGTGTCTTGGTGTGATTCTCTTCATCTTTCTTGTGCTTGGGTTTGTTTGTTTTTAGCTTCTTGGAACTTTGGGTTCATAGTTTTCATCATATTTGGGGAAATTTTGCTATTGCTACCTCAAAATATTTTTCTGTACTCACTTCTTTCCTTTTTCCCTCTTCTTTAGAGACTCCAATTACATGTACAGTGGGCCTCTTGAAGTTGTTCAGCAGTGTAGTAATGTGCTCTTCATTTTTCTCAATCTTTTATCTTTTGTTGTTTCATTTTGAGTTGTTTCTATTGCTGTATCTTCAGGTTCAGTAAACTTTTGTTCTGCATTGTCTAGTTTGCTATTAATCCAGTTTGACATATTTTTAATCTCAGATATTTTAGTTTTCATCTCTGTAAACCTGATATGTTTATGTGTTTTATCAAACAGATACTAAGTTCTTACTATGTTTCAGATACTAAATTTGACAATGTATTTTTTAAAAATTTTTATTTATTTACAGTCTTTTTGGTCACACCATAGGGCTAGTGGGATCTTATTTCCCAGACCAGGGACTGAACCTGAGCCCTCTGCAGTGAGAGTGTGGAGTCCTAACCACTTGGATGACCAGGGAATTCCCGAGAATGTATTTTTTATTGCAATGCTTTTTCTTTCTTTCCAGCTTTAAAAAATTTTTTTTTAAATTTTATTGAAGTATAATTGATTTACAATGTTGTGTTAATTTCTGCTGTATAGCAGTGATTCAGTTATACATACATATACATTCTTTTTCATATTCTTTTCCATTATGGTTTATCATGGGATATTGAATATAGTTCCCTGTGCTGTACAGTAGGACCTTGTTGGTTATCTATTCTGTATATAATAGTTTACATCTGCTAATCCCAAACTCCCAATCCATCCCTCTCCCACCCCCTCCTCCTTGGCAACCACAAGGCTGTTCTTTATGTCTGTGAGTCTGTTTCTGTTTCATAGGTAAGTTCATTTTTGTCATATTTTAGATTCCATATACAAGTGATATCATATGGTATTTGACAGTGTATTCTTTTTTAAAAAATATTTATTTATTTATTTGGCTACATTGGGTCTTAGCTGTGGCACATGGGATCTTCGTAGCGGCATGTGGAATCTTTCATTGTGATGTGCGGGCTCTTTGTTATGGCACACAGGCTTCTCTCTAGTTGTGGCACACAGGCTCTAGAGCACAAGGGCTCAGTAGTTGTGGCACGCAGGCTTAGTTGCTCCACGGCATGTAGGATCTTAGTTCCCCAACCTGGGATCGAACCTGCGTCCCCTGCAGTGGAAGGCAGATTTTTAACCGCTGGACCACCAGCAAGTCCCTGACAATGTATTCTTTATTGGTGTCACTTTTAGTTAGAATGGTGAGGGCAAAAGAATGATTGCAGTGGGCTCAAAAAGTATTGGAGACAATGATTATATAAATGGAGATTTTCTTTTGAGGCATTGTCTGTAAAAGGGAGCAGAGAAATGTGGTGGTGCCAAAAGGGTATGGTGATATTATCAGGGGGGTATTTTTTATAAGATGAGGACATTTTATCGTATTTATATGCTGATGAAAATGATTTTGTAAAAAGGGAAAAACAAGTGATATATGGGAAAGAGAGGAGGTAACCTTAGGAAATCTCCACAAGAGGGATTGACATTCATGCCCAAGTAGAGAAGATTGGCCTTAGAATAGAGCACAATTAGGTCATTCTTTTTCACAGGAGGGAAAGCAGAGTGAATGGGTGTAGTTAGAGATAGGTTGGTAGATTTTCCAGTGATAGTTTCAAGCAAACTAAAGCTTTTGACTGCCTTTACTCAGATTCACTGTATGTTCTGAACAAACCCTGGCAGTGTTCTAGGTGCTGTATATACAGCACTGAACCATTTAGATGGTATCAATGTGTAGAACAGTTCCTGGCACATAATAGCTATTCAGTAAATGTTTATTGACTGAATTTGGGTATATATACTCAGGTAACTGTGTTTAGATTTTTGATATTTATGAAACTGCTCAGTTAGCTGCTTAATGATTATTGCTTTGATTGGGTTGCTTTTACAGGGTTTTGCTTTTTATAGCTTGTCTCATGCTCTGAATTTTCAGTGAATACAGCTTCACGTATAATGTAGCTTAAAGCTTTATATGAAGCTTTAATAGGTATTTATTCTCCTTGTGCACTAACCATATGGACTAAGTCTAATGAGCGGACAGAGAAGGGACAAAGTTTGGATACTCAGGGAATTGGGAGATGGCATCCTAGAGAAGATGACAGCAACCTTAGAAGGGGCCGTACAGCAGTGCCCGAAGCACAGGGGAAGATGAGGAGCACAGCAGAGAGGATTTCCTACCCATTAACAGATCGGAAAGAGCAGTTCATAGTCATGGTGAGAAGTCGAGTTTAAGAACATATTTGGAGAGCTGGTTTATTAGTGAATCACTATCATTTGCTTAACCATTCTTTATCTGTCCCATTTAAAAACAACACAACAACAACAAAAAATCCAGTCTGTTCCGTGTTGTTCTCCAGCTACTCCTCCACTTCAGAGTTAATCTTATTCAAGAGTGGTTCATATTTGCTGTCTGTATACTTTCCTCCATTTAATCCTCAGTCCAAGCTGATCTTGCTTTCACTCTCAGTGTCTCACCAAAACCATTAAGATCACCAGGGGCCCATTTTGGCAACTCCAATTAATGTTTTTCATTTTTTATCTTCATTGAGCTTCTCATGAGCACTGAATGTTGTTTAACCTGTTTCTTCCTTGTCTCCCACTATACACTGCTCATCCAGATTTACTTTGTTTCTTCAGTTGCTCATTTTTCTCTTCTATCTCTCCCTCTACCATTAAAAGTAAGTTTTCTGGGCATTGTGTTGAGTACTATAAGAGAATACAAAAGAAGAAATGTGTTCTGCCAGTGTGTCAAACATTTGGTTGTAGAAATGAAATAATACAAAAGAAAGAAAAAAGAATTACATGTTAGTGTTTAATTGGATGCACAGTTAAACATGAGGAGAAGTCATGATTCTCCCAATCAAAAAGCAAAGAGAAAAACAAGCATGGTTCTCTTCTACTGTTCCATATCTTAGTGACGCTAGAAAACCTTATAGGAGTTATGTTTGGCACTTTCCTCTTCATCACACCTCATAGACTGTCACCAAGTCCTAATGATTTTAATTCCTTTAATGCATTTCAATTTCATTCCTTTTTCTCCATCTTTATTGTTACTGCTGTGGTCAGTCAGTGGTCTCCAGAGTGGAAAACATATACCCCAGTGTTGTGTGCATTGGAGAATGGGGGGCGGGGGGTGAAAAGTTTATTCTTATTTTTTAGTTCTAAAAATCCCAATTTATTTGCTTTTTAATTTTAAAAGAAAAATCAAATAGGTACATTTTGCTGTCTCTTGATCCGAATGGCAGATGGTCACATTTTATGTCTGGTATGTGAGGTATCCCAAGAGAAGTTTAGGTCTTTTCAATATGGAAAATTGATAGAGTTGTTTTCATTCATTTGTTCTTCCTAGCTGTGTCATATTACAGTTTTAAGTGTGCTTGGTTAAGATGATTTACAGATTGTATTCACTGGTTTTAATTCAACTAATCTTCACTAATGCACAAATGGCTTAAAAGACATACCTGCAGTGAAACTACTGAATGAAAATAACACTAAAATGCATTTCTGACCAAACAAGAAAATGGCAGAGTTGAGATTGTCCTTCTCGTATTATGAGCTCTTCATCTGCCACTACAAAGTAGAAACAAAGATGCCATAAGCAGAAAAAAGGAAAAAAAAAGTCCAGATTATCAACAGTAGTTTGAGCATGCATGTTTATCATTAACCTTGCTTTTAGTGTATATAGCAAGTGCCTTGAGATAGTAACTGATGAAACTGAAAGCATCGTAATTTGTACTTAGTGATATTTTGAATTATGTGGTATTCAGTTCAGTCCTTAAACATAAATCAGGCCTAATAAAATTTTATTTAAAACTTCTTTTGATGTTTCTCCCAGTGTTCTATAACCTTTGTTTAAAAACTCGGTCTTTTTACTCCAATGAAAATGACTGAAATCCAGTACAGAGAGAACACAGAGAAAACATACTAAAATGCATTCCTTTGTCAGGAAACACTATTGAAACAGGCTTAGAAAGCAAAGCTAAAGATTCAGGAAACAAATATTAGAATAAATCGTGTATTGCACAAAGTTAGCTATATATGGATTGATGAAAGTGCAGGTGCTTCTGGTAGTATCAGTTTAAGATATTGTTAGATTCTTTTTCAGTTATAAAATACTTGAAAAGCAATTTTTTTGTGTGTGTACTACTCAAAGAAAGATATAACAGAAGTTAAATCCTAAAGTATAAATAAAATCCTAAAGTATAAATTTTCCTCCTCCTTCCTTCATGGAGAACCTGTGTGGCACTCCCATATACCTTTTATACTAACGCAGAAGCTCACTGATTATTTGTTTAATGACATAAGAAGTTAGCTCACTTATAAAAAAAAAAAAAAGGAAATAATTCATCGAAAGGCAGCGCTTAATCCATAATGATTCTGAAGAATATCTGGCTCTGACCTAGTCCCCCAAACCACTACAATGTTAGTATTTTAAAATAATCACATCAAAAATAAATGTAGTATCTGTACCCCTCTATCTTGAATTATATAAATGCATAATTCAAGCTAAAAAAAAATGAATTAGACACCTCCTTCCCTTCCTTTCTCTCCCTCCCTCTTCTCTCCTTCCTCCCTCCCTCCCTCACTTCTTTCTCCCTCTCCCCTCTCTTTCACACACAAGTCCCAAATACATTAGATCTTTTCATAACATATTTAAAATAATAATAATAAATTAAACCCTCTTCTTAGAATAAAAGTGATGTCTTAATGAATGAAAAAGTAACTGCCTCAAGCTAGGAAAACAAGATTTTAAAAATAATGTCATTACTATGTATTTTTTATTGTTGACAGAAACTATGATGATTGTCATATGTGCACACTTTAAAGTCTTAGAAACAGAATTTTCTAACTTCAGTGGGTTTTGAACCTATTTCCTAAAAATATTAAACCACAACCTTTTAATTTATTTTCTTGAAAACCTGTTTTGTATCATTGAACATTGGAAATCTATTAGCTCAATTTCAACAGAAACCGTTGCATAATTAAGGTATAAGATTAAGATTTTGGTATCATGATTTAGTAAGTATAGCACTTCCATTTGTATAGCTGTGTCTTTGTGATGTCCAATGAAACTAAATATCAAGCCAGTTTTAGTGTCAGACCTTTGAAGCACTATATATTTTTTTGTGTGTGTAAGAAAAGTATTGTTGTCATTGATAAATATAATTTTTAAATTACTCTAGAATATTATTTTATCTGAGCCCTTTAAAATTTCAATATTTTGGTTTTACATAATATATACTAGTTAAATAATAATGCATACAATATACGTATTTGGGAGATACAAATGCAAAAATTTCTTAGTGGTGGGGGGTACATGATCAAAAAAGCGTGGCGACCAGTTTGTTTAAGCTGTTGTCATCTCCTATTTGTACCACTGCAGTTATCTCCTAACAAATATCTTTACTTCCATTCTAGATTTCTCAAAGCTGTTCTCTACTTAATAGCCAAGGTAATCATCACAATATGCAGATGTGCTTTTATAATTCTTCTGCTTAGTAAATTGCACACACACACAAATCTTTAATATGGTCTATAAAGTCTATAAACTATGTGATCTAGCCTCTCTGGTCCTGAGTCTAATTTCTTAACCCTCTTCCTTCTGTGCTTTTTCCTCCCATGGGCTGCCTTTAAGTTCTTTATACTAGCTGTGCTCCTGTTCTTTCTTGCCTTTACACATGCTTTTCTCTCTACCCTAAACACACACACAAATTGTAAGCTCTTTTATAATGCTGTGTAAGCATTTGCCCTTCATTGTACTTAACACAATTGCTATTTTACCTTGATTTGCATGAGTAGTTGCAAAGATATTCATTGACATTAAGCTCCATGAGGACAAGGCCCATGTCAGTTTTTGCTTAATTCTGTTTTTCCAGTACTTAGATATGTGAATGAATGTTTTATCAAGGAGTTTGGGTTTCATCCCTAGGAAAAACAAAGAGCCATTGGAGGCTCTGTGAAAAATAGGAGTAATGATGACATATACTAAGACTTGGGCTTTAGAAAGGTCAACTAGAGGCTATAGCTGAGTGAAGGAGAGAGAGACTAGAGCCAGGAAGATCCATTAGATGGCCATCGTAGATGAAGAAAGGTGAGGACCTAAAGTCTTTGCAGTGTAGATGGAGAGGAGAAGGTGTTGCATGTAGTAGATGGTCTGGAGACAGAATCCAGTCACATTGGTAACTAGCTGACTGACTATTGTCAGAGGTGAGGGGACGGAGTCAGAGATTACTTAAAAGCTTGGGCTATTCAACTTTTAGGCCATTTACTAGGTAAATGAGTATAAGACAATTAGCCTTTCAAGGGGGGTGGAGAATTCTTTTCATTTTTAATAAGAATCACAGGAGTGACCTCTTGGCCACTGCTATATTTAAAGAGTTTTTTAGAATAGCTTTATTGAGATATAATTCACATACCATGCAAATTATCCATTCAGAGTGTACAATTAAATGGTTTTGAGTATATGTATAGACATATGCAAGCATTACAACAGTCAATTTTAGAACATTTTGGGAAATTCGTGGTGGTCCAGTGGTTAGGACTCTGCGCTTTCACTGCCAAGGGCTTGGGTTCAATCCCTGGTCGGGGAACTAAGATCCCACAAGCTGCATGGCACAGCCAAAAATAAACAAACAAATAAATAAATAATCTTTTAGAACATTATCACCTCAAAAGGAAACTCCCTACTGTTTAGCTATCAACCTTTTCCCCTCTGTTCCCCTCCCAGTGCTACCCAACCACTAATCTGTTCTCTCTATAGATTTCCCTTTTCTGGACATTTCATGTAAATGGAATCATATCATATATGGTATTTTACAACTGGATTCTTTCATTTGGCATAATGTTCAAGGTTCTTCCAAGTTGGTAGTATGTATCAGTTCCTTCATTCTTTTTTATGGCCAAATAATATTCCATTGTATAGATGTATATCATTTTGTTTCTGAATTCATCCGCTGATGGACATTTGGATTGTTTTGAGCTTTTGGCTACTCTGAATAATACTTCTGTAAACCTTTGTACGCAAGTTTTTGTGTAGACATATGTTTTTGTTTCACTCGGTTATACACCTGGGGGCAGAATTGCTGGGTCATATGGTAACTCTATGTTTAATCATCTGAGGAACTGCCAGAATGTTTTCCAAAGCAGCTAGCCGCACCATTTTGTGTTTCCCATTAGGCTTTCAATTCCTCCACATTCTTGTCAACGCTTGTGATTATCTGTCTTTTTGATTCTAGTCATCCTAGTGAGTGTGAAGTGGTTATCTCATTGTGGGTTTGATTTGTATTTCCCCCCAGTGACAAATGATGTTGAACATCTTTTCATGTGCTTTCTGGCCATTTGTATATCTTTCTTGGAGAAATGTATAGTCAGATCCTTTGCCCACTGTTTCATTGGTTTACTTGACTTTTATCATTGAGTTGTAAGAGCTCTTTATATATTGTAGATACCAGTCTCTTATCAGATATATGATTTGCAAATATTTTCTCCCAATTTGTGTGTTGTCTTTTCACTTTTTTTTCTTAGAATATTTTTGTTTTTATTGGCATTATTATTATTTTATGGTAGTGTCTTTTCACTTTCTTGATGGTGTCCTTTGAAGCACAAAAGTTCTTAATATTGATGAAATCCAATTTACCTGTTTGTTTCTTTTGTGTCTTGTGCTTTTGGTGTCATGTAAGAATTCTTTGCCAAATCCAAGGTCATTAAGATTTGGGCACTACATTTTCTTCTAAGAGTTTTGTAGTTTTATCTCTTATCTCTTACATTTAGGTCTTTGATCCATTTCAAGTTAATTTTTTTTAATATTGTCTGTGGTAAGCATCCGACTTCATTCTTTTGCATATGGCTGTTCACTTGTCCCAGAACCTTTTGTTGAAAAGAGAATTCTTTCCCTGTTGGATGGTCTTCACACCCTTGTTGAAAATCAGTTGACAATTGATGTAGGTTTACAGTTTTTTTTAACACCAAAACTATATTTTAGCTTAGCTACTGTTTGGATTTCTCTTTCACAGATAATTCTGTCATGAAAGGAAGATTGTGCTTATTTTTAAGTAAGCTGTTAAGGATGTTAGGGATGTTTGTGTAATCTTAGTACTACATTGTGTACCACAGACTTAACCTAGAAAAATGCACAATTTGCACTTGTGAAACAGCTGTTCTGATCTTGAAAGTTGAGTTTGGAAAGTCATGTTTCTTTCATGGACAGTGACATTTTGGTTTTCTTTTCTTTTCTTTTTGGCTTTCTTTTTACGGATGCTTCCTGAATGCCAGGCACTGTGCTAGTATAGGGCTTACAAAGAAGTATATAAAACGAGTATGGAAAATCTCTTCCTCAGTTTGCTAACTGTAAGATATTGGGAGCAGGGAGAGGAAGTAAAATGACATGGGAATAACATAGTAGGAGTTGCTAGTTCATAAAAGTGGTATATTTTGAGTCTATATAATTTGTACAGCTATTTTCACTCTAGTATACGGTTATTAGTATTACTTTTTTAAAAATAACATTTTCTTAAGACGAAGAATTAAATTAGGATATGAGTACCATGGATGCTGCTGAATAGAAATGAATGATAAAGAAAGACTTACATAGCTTGATGCTTTTTGTATTAAGCTCTGGGAAACTCTGTTATTGACCACAAAATTGCTGAGGCTGATCAGATGGAATCATTAAATTCTTTTGGTGTTTTTTTCTTTTATGCATTCTTAGGAACTCAACAGGATCTTTCATTGAATTAGCTGGAATTGAATAGTTTAATTTGAAGCATTTTTCTCTAATGAACCTTTTTCTCTTAATGTCACTATATAATTTTATGTCCCTTTTTCTTAGGAGTCTCAGCAGTCCAATTTTGGCCCTGGAGAACAAAGTGAGTATTTCTTTTCTTCTTGGTTTTCAAATTAAGCTGTTTGTTGCACATTCATTTCTCATGGTCACATCATGTATTTCTTTAATAATTCTTTTGTATGTCTTATCTCAATTTAAAAAATTTTTTTGGCCACACCGCATGGCATGTAGGATCTTAGTTCCCCGACCAGTGATTGAACCTGCATCCCCTGAAGTGGGAGCGTGGAGTCTTAATCACTGGACCACCAGGGAAGTCCCGTATCCCAGTATTTATGATCTGATGATCAGTAATGGATTGAACTGAATCTTGGCTTGAAAGATGAAGAATTAAAGATCATTGGAGATGAAAATTAACGATTTTTACTAAGTATTTGAACTAATAGTTCAGAGTTCATGAATTCAATTTGATGGGCACCTCATAACCCCAAGAGCCATACTTCTGTCTTTCCATCTCCTTCATGAAGATACTGGGTTCTATTATGGTAAAACTCCAGGCAAGAAGGGGTCATTGTAGCTTACCATGGTTCTTTTCTTCCTGTATCTATATTTATCTATTCTTCCTGGGTGTTTTTGGCTGGGAAGAAAGTCTGCTGTCTGCTACACAACCCTCCTCCACCTCCACTCTCTTGGCCTCTCAAAAGAACTTGAGGGGAAGATAGCCTTGGGGAATTCAAGTGTGATTTAAAGAGTTGATGGCTGTGTGAACTGGTAGTGGTAAGGTCAGGAACCTTGCAAATATCTGGGCTTCACCATATAGCTCTCTAACAAAACAAATGTTCTTTTGCCAAGAGCATTAACTTTTCAGATAGATTTACTCTGGTAATAAGCTATTTTGGGAGATTAATATGTGGAGCGTTTTAATCCTTAGTTGTCTTTAGTGATCTTAAAGCAGAGACAAAACTAGAAGAATATCCATTTTAAGGTTAACAAACTTTTTATGTATCTATTTCTTTGTTCTGTCTTAAAGCTGCAGTTACAGGAAAAAAAGGACCCAACATTGTTGATATGCAGTAAATAGCTAGCTGTAGGCCAGAAAGTTTACATTTTCTCTTAAAATCTTTTAAGAATGTCTCATCCTTACTTCTCCCCTTCTCCCATTCTCCCTCCCCAAAGCTCCCTATTGGCAACCGGGCTCATAAGCTGCACCTACTCTTTATTACCTGTATTTTTCACTTAATTTATTTTAGAACTGTTTTTATATCAGTATAAAGCTCTAGTTCATTATTTTAAAAAACAAAATTGTGTTATATTACTGAAAGTATCGTAATTTGTTTATCTAGTCCCCTGTAGATGGACACTGGTTTCCAGTCTTTGCTGTTGCAAACCATACTATAATAAACTGTGTGTGTGTGTCTGTGTGTCTGTGTGTTTATGTATTCCTCTAGATACACCTGTAAGGTAAATTCCTTTCCTTATAATTGCTAGGTCAGTGGATATGTGCATTTACAGTATTGGTAAGATAATATTATCAGATTGCCCTCCAGAAAGATTGTATGAGTTTATAGCCCTACGAATAACATATGAATATACCTATTTCCACCAGTATTTCATATTATTGCATTTTAAGGTGTTACCAACTTGATGGATGAAGAATTTTATCCCAATTTTTTGATTTATATTTCTTTGAGGTTATATTGATAGATATTTTAAAATATAAGTAGCCATTACTATAGTTGCTGATTTCTGCATTCCTTTTTGTTCCAGAAAGATATAATCCTTCTTCTAAAACTTCCAATGGGCACCAGTCTAAATCGTAAGTTTATTGCTTAGTAAGTTTAATGTTTGTCTTTTTTGCTAAAAGTCTAACTGTGGTAGCAATATTTAGAACAACACTTAGAAATATGTACTTAATCTTTTAAGGCGGGGTAGGCAAACTTTTATGTAAAGGGCCAGATAGTGAAATAGTTTAGGCTTTAGGGGCCAAATGGTTTCTGTCTCAACTACTCAGTTCTGCAGTTGTAGCATGAAAGCAGCCATAGACTATGGGTGTGGCTCTGTTCCAATAAAACTTGCTTTACAAAATAGGTCTAGATTTCGCTTGTGGACCATAGTTTGCCTACCCCTGCTCTGCGATTACACTTTTTTCTCATCTTTCAGAAGTGTGTGTGTTGATAGTTCGTTTTTAATAAAAAAAAAACACATGAAAAAATATAGGATTCTTCTTAGTAAGCCCTCCATTTGACCACTAAGTGTAGAATATGAAAGCAACATAGTTCATACTAAGTTTTCCTACTTTTATTTTGTAGGTAGACCCAGGAATATATTGGGTTGGCCAAAAAGTTCATTCGGGTTTTTCAAAAAAAGTTTTTGAAAAACCTGAATGAACTTTTTGGCCAACCCAATAAATCAAAATATGATAGGGTGGTATATTGGATGATAATAAATTCCGAGCTTAAAGAATGAACTAACTACTGAATTCCTGAGACCACAAGTTAACCCAGTGATTAAAACAAAATTCTGAAGAAACTGGCCACAGTGCTAGCTTTATACCATAACCACAGTCTATGCTGATAACCTCAGCCTCTTCAGCTAAACATAGTGGGAACTGAGAATGAAAATATATGAATGCAAGGAGTTTAGCCTCACTGCTGAAGAATTCAAATTATGTAAATTCCTATTTATCGTATTTATTCATGGGCAGAAAACTGATGGGAGCTTACCATGTATGTGCATATCACTTTGGTTGCTGACAGAACAAAAGCATGAAGGACCTTGAGCAGTCTGGTAAAAGCTTTGACATATTCACATGTGTAAACAGGTTCATTGAGCTGCCATTATTAAAGCGTAAGGGCTGAGAGTATTCAGAGTAAGTACATTTCTTTACAGGAAATCAGTCATAAAGATGCACTAAGCCCTTGTCCAAAAGAAAAAACTCTTTTTCTCTGTCCCACTTAATTGGTCATCCTTAGAACACTTTTCGTGTAATCATGTGGTTACTTTGTTTCAAGGTGATCTTTTTATGTGATACTCTGAATTTGGGATCAGATTTAGAAACTCAGGTTAAGCTTTGAGGGGAGAGTATAAGTAGTTGTTGGAGTGAAAGAAGATTTCCTTTCCACTGATTGGAGGCTGTCGTGAAATTTTAAGAAGAAAGGTAAATGGAGCTAGTGGTAATGAGAAATTAAACATTTTCTAGTTGTAGTTCTTCCTAAGCTTTGTATTAATTTTTCCTTTCTTGTAAAAAGGCAAGGAGTGTTTTGTGGTTCATTGCTGTTTTTAATTTTGATTTTGATTTTATGGCCTTACGGAAAATTTAAATCTGTAATTTTACTTTCAAACACTAATTCCAGAAACTATCAACTTATAGTATTTATTTGTGTTTTTTTGATCAAGGAAGATTTGGAGACTGGAGTTTATTTTTAATTTATACATGGTTATTTCTCTTGTATAACCAAGGTTCTTACCCAAAATTGTTACATCTGCAAGGATCAGTCGTCTTTCATAGCAAGGCATTTATGAACTAGAACTTTGACTGTGGTGTTCTGGTTTTCACAATCGCCCAAGTGTACATATCTCTTCATGAAACACTGGGGACAGTGAAAGAGAATTGCTGATGCTTTCATTTTATCTTCCTTCCTTTTAGGAGTTATATTTCTCTAGTGGACTGTTGGGTATGCGTATGGTCATTTGTTTTAATAATGAAAGAGTTTGTGTGTATGCAATTAGAGAAAAGCTAGAGATAACAGAAGTGAGTATAAGAGTCTGTGGAAGGTAGCTTTTGTTTAATTAGAAAAGAAGGATGAATATTGTACTTATGGAAAAGTGAGCTTCCAAAACTGTTAAATTCCACCTTTCTTAATTTTTTACTCTAGATGTGCACCAAACCAGATAGAGTAAGACTTACTTGTTGTTTTCTTTATTTTTCAAGTAAATCTTTGGCTACCACAGTGATTATTCCTAGAATTATTGGTAGATATTTAATACTCTGGTATGCCATGATGAAGTTCCAAAAATAATAATCCTTTCTGCCTTTTCCTCTTAGTATGTTAAAGGATGACTTAAAACTAAGCAGCAGTGAAGACAGTGATGGGGAACAGGTATGTCTACTACTATATAATTTTGTCAGTTTCATACAGTGTTTTCATTGTATTTTATAAGAATTATAATTGAATAATACATTTATGATGCAGTTATTTAAAATAAGTTCCTTCCTGCTGTCTGACACTAGAATGTTATAGTTTTCCGCTTTGTTTTTAAA
>JANTQK010008876.1:73277-83623 GCA_029224305.1 Caperea marginata | reverse complement strand
CTCTTTTCTTAGCCCCATAATTCATTTCCCTGCTGTTTCTTCTTTCACGAATATACATATTTTTCCATCAGTAAGCATTTTAGTGGTGAGAAATGGATTATAGCTCGAGGTTAACTCTAGTTCAAGAAAGTTTCACATTTTCTTCTACTTCTTCAGAGCATCTTTTGCAGGTTATCAGACAACGGGCCATGCTTTTCCCCAGAGAGCAGGTTTCTAACCACATGCCCACCTGCTCTCCTCTCCAGAACTGCCCTGGGCTGGTCCTTCCCTGCTGAGGAGCACTTCTCCTTATATCACTCTTATTCAGAGGCCATGGAAAGAGCATCACATAAATTTAGGATGGAAGAAGCTAAACGGTGACAACGAGAGGTAAGAACACATTTTATAAGGAGTGACTGCTACTTCACCTCCTGCCAAGGGAGTAGAGAGTTCCACAGCTTCTAATTCCTTTTAGTTAATATTTTTTAGTTGAAGTATAGTTGATTTACAATCTTATATTAGTTTTAGGTGTACAATATAACAATTCAATATTTTTATAGACTATAATCCATTTAAAGTTATTGATAAAGAAGATGTGGTACATATATACGATGGAATATTACTCGGCCATTAAAAAGAATGAAACAATGCCATTTGCAGCCATATGGATGGACCTGGATGTTATCATACTAAGTGAAGTAAGTCAGACAGAGAAAGACGAATATCATATGATATCACTTATATGTGGAATCTTAAAAAAATGATACAAATGAACTTATTTACAGAACAGAAACAGACTCACAGACTTAGAGAATGAATTTATGGTTACCAGGGGAAGGGTGGGGTGGAGGGATAGATTGGGAGTTTGGGATTTACATGTACACATTGCTATATTTGAAATGGATTACCAACAAGAACCTACTGTATAGCACAGGGAACTCTGCTCAATACTCTATAATAACCTAAATGGGAAAAGAATTTGAAATAGAATAGATACATGTATACGTATAACTGAATCCCTTTGCTGTACACCTGAAACTAACACAACATTGTTAACCAACTATACTCCAACGTAAAATTAAAAATTTTTAAATAAATAAAGTCATTACAAAATAATGGCTGTATTTCCCAGTGTTGTACAATATATTGCTTCTGTTACATGCACAGTAGTCTGTACATCTTAATCCCCTACCCCTGTATTGTCCCTCCCCCTCCCCTCTCCCCACTGGTAAACACTAGCTTCTTCTCTCACAGCTTCTAATTTCTGACCTTGACTTTGGTCTTTGCTACTCAGGCCTTGCGAAGCCTTCTCTGAGGTCTGCCTCCAAGTTACATAGAAATGACTGACTGATGGTGGATGAGGCAGGGTCCTGAGCCCCTCCCACCCCCAGTGAGAGGGCCCTGCCTCTTGGCCGAGTTGGTAAAGAGCTTCCTATTCCCATCACAGCCTGTATTAGTCAGGAGAAGTGTCAGGGGAAGAGGGTCAGGGAGATCAGGGTACACTGGAGAGAGGATGGGGAGCTCCTGGGCCCAACGCCTTTCCCCTCAGTCCAGTGAGGAAGGCAGCCTTGCCCTCCGACATGGGCCACAGGGGACTACAGCGTGGGTGGCCGTGGAACCCACGATCCCACAGGCGCCAAAGACAAAGATGAGATGGACCCTAATCCCCAATGCTCCAGTGGCCCCTAGCTTCCCGAAGGGTGTTGTTGACAAAGGGAAGCACAGTCCTGTACTTGTGAGCTCAGGGCTGATGGGCCCCCCACCCATTCCAGATCCTCACGGTTTGCAGACCTCCACCCAGTGGTGTCTGCACCCTGGTTCAGGCCAGAGCCTACGACAGCTCTCCAGGACACCCATATGAACCCTGAAATGTGTGAGGACTTCCCCACTCTGCATGGGGACATGGCCTCAGCCTGAGCCTGGCACCCCGTCTCTCTGACACTGCACCTGCCAGAACCCAGGCGGTGAGCAGGGGGACAGACAAGGCAATCTGGGAGCACATGTGTGCCAGTCTCCTTGCCTGGGCCCTTCCACAGGAAATTCCTGCCCTTCAGAGGGAAATCCGACATGCCCCACAAGTCCTTGTCTGTTGCTGGATCCATCAAGGAATGGATTCTGCGTGTCATTTTGCAGCAAGGTTGAGCAAACGGCTTCAAATTAGATAAGTCCAGTTTGATGTGATTTTGAATAAACAAATAACAAGAAAAAGGAAATAGAAAATGAGAAATCTTCTGATCAAAGCACCTACATTTACAAAAAGGCACCATCATTTGACTGGTTTTCCCCAAGTTTACAGGGAGTGATAGAACTGGATTAAAACCTGACTTCTTGAGCAATTGACATTCCATTGGAAATGAAAGCTGGAAATGAGATGTAGCCCAGCTGCTGTCACACTGTAGTAGACTCGGAACCACCCAAGGGCTTGTTAACACACCCAGAGCTCTGAGTTGGCAGGCCTGAGTGGGACCTGAGCGTTTGCATTTCTCAGGTTCCCGGGTGGTGCTGCTGCTGGCCCAGGGACCCTACTTCGGGAACCACTGAAGTTGTCCCTTTAGCTTGGCCACATGACAATGACACAGTCCCCCTCAACTCTAGATGTTGCCACGAGGGAACAAAGTTACGCCTGCAGGAGTGGCTGATGTAGTCACGAGGAGCTCAAGGATTTTCAGATGTATGCTGATCCAATTATTGTCCACTTAAAAATG
Organism: Caperea marginata; assembly: GCA_029224305.1. NCBI lineage: Eukaryota > Metazoa > Chordata > Mammalia > Artiodactyla > Neobalaenidae > Caperea > Caperea marginata. Next base: position 80,939 of record JANTQK010008876.1, on the reverse strand, counting down.
AGGATCACTGAAATCTTGGGGTCTAAGTCACTGGATTTTTTCGTTCTTTCTCTTACCCTTGGGGCTTTAGTTCTTAGCTGTGGTTTCCGTGAATTGATGTCAGCTAATATTGGGCAGAATTACATCCTCTAAATCACTCTTGAAGGCCTTGTGGTATTTAAAGTATCTTTTGTTTCCAACATCCTGGAATACTTAAGTAACTCTTTTCCAGATCAAATAATGTCCCCTGTGTTTTGGTTTATTTACAGTTTTTTCTGAGGCTGCAGGAGAGCCAGGCCTTATTGTTGGCATGCAGTGGGGCTGTTTTCACCCTCTGCTACCTGGGAGTTAATTGAAACAAACATCCTGGAAAAGAGAAAGTCGCCAAACTGGGGACCCAAGAGTGCAAGCCCTCAGGCCGGGCCTGCTACCACATTGCTGAATTCAAACAGCAAACCCCGAAACTGAGAAAGCTCCCACTGCCCAGGCAGGTCTGGGTTTTCTTCCTTAGGGATAGATTGCACCACTTTTGCTGTGGTTTTTAACATTTTATTGGGAAATATTTTCGAAATTAGAGAAAAAGTTTTAAAAACTCGAGCAAGAACACTCATATACCTTTTCCTCAGTGTCAAATATTCTTTCCTATTTCCCCATCTGCTTTTGCGTTTGTTCTCTCTCTGTCTATATGTGTGTGTGTATATAATGTTTTCTGAACCGTTTGAGAATAGCTGTGTGGGTCATGGCACTTTACTCCTAAAAGTGGGTGTGCTTTTGCATAACCGTAGTACCATTATCAACTGCGGTGAATTTAACCTTGGTGCAATTGCTTCATCTAGCCCACTATCTATATTCCAATTTTGACAACTGACCCAGTAATGTCCTTTATGGCATTTCCCCCTCCAGTAAAGGAGCTGGTCTAGGACTGTTTCCTTCATCTGGTTATCTCATCTTTTAATCCCCTTTCATGTGAAACGGTTCGGAATCCTGCCCTGTATTCTCAGTGTGGGTCTGCCAGTGTTTGCTCATCTAGAGCTGGTCCATGCCCAGCGTGAGGGATACTATGCATCGTGCATCACATCCAGAGCACAGGCTGTGGTCTTCCCTCATTGCTGAGGCAGATTTTGATCGTCCAGTCACTCATTGTGTGATACAATGTCTCCACTCTGTAGTTACTAGTTTTCCCCTAATTTCTAATAAGAAATCTGTGGGGAGGCACATTAAGAGATGTGAACCTCCTGCTCCTCATCCAAATCTATCCCTGCCCCCGAATAGACTGAGCATTCACTGATGATTCTTGCCTGAACCACTTTGTACAGCGATGGTTGCCAAATGGAGCTTTTTCAACCCAGCTCACCCTCCACTTTATCGGCTGAACGAGGCATTCCACAGTAGGCAAGAGCCCGATCTTCTCCCCCACTTATTTTGTGTATCTACTTATTGTTGACACGGAGGCAGGAATTTGTGCAAAAATTCATTACCATCCTCAATGATGCTGAAATAAAAATTGACCCAGATGTGGCTGCTGGGAGCTCCTTCCAGTGGCAACTGTGATCTGTGTCCTCATGACAAGACCCTGTCTTTTTTGTTGTTGTTGTTGTTTTTTACCATTTTCTTACTTTCTGACACAATAAGATGTTCCAAGTTCATCTTCTACTTTCTCCGTCCCAACCCTGGGATCTTCCATTTTTATATCTAAAACAAGATAGTTGACTTCTACTTGGTTTACTTTGATGCTACAAAGAGAGTTTTCTTTAATAGGTACTTAGAGTCTAAATTGAAGTCTCCTAGTTAAATAGGACTCCTTTGGTGACAAGAAACAGAAAACTTGACTTGAATGAGCATAAACAAACACCATTAAATTGGTCGACAGAATCCAAGGAAAGGTTGAACAACCAACCTCTGGAAGTAGAGTGGTGCTTCTGAACCCCAGGGAGCACTGACCCCCAGATATAGATGGTGTCAGGCTTCCTTACTTTCAGGACCTGGTCTTTCCTTCTCTCAGGGGGGCCATCGTGAGCCCAGACCCTTCCTCCAAAGGGCAGGAAACATGGCACCCAGAGTGCCCTTGGCTCCTGTGGTTCAGCTTCCACATTGGGGAATTCCTGCTCAAAAACCCTGGGGAGATACTCAGTGTTTCCTAGAGGATCAGGTTTCCATCCCTGGATTAATCAAGAGGGCCATGGAGAAGGTCTCGGAAAAGAACGGGGCAGCTTCTGAGCTGGCGGACTGGAGGCAGAGGCGGCGGCCCTGGGAGCACTAAGCAGATCCCCGCACACACATCTGCTCAGATACCATAATGGTTGGTTGATTTCCTGCTCACTCTGCTCAGGTGCTGCAAATGAGTTATTCTTTTCTTCTAAGAGATGCTGGAATGTAAAGTTTCCAACAACCACAAAACCATATCATGTCCCCGACAGAGATTCACGGGTGGCAGCAGTGAAGTACCTAGAGGAGCAGCTAGCACACCCCTTGCCTCACACTCACCTGTCTGCCCTGTGACATTAAAAAAAAAAATTGGGAAAAGGCCACTGGAAGGGAAGGGAACTTGGAGACTGGTCCCAAAGCTCTGTGACCTTAGGCAACTGGTCAACCTCGTGAATCTTAGACTAGCTTGAAAGTCAGTTTCTGCTCTAACGTCCCATGACTGTGTGGTCTGTGTTAAAGCAGAGTTATTATTTTGACAACTCTGGCCTTGCCTCCGCATAGACCTCGGCCAACCATGACTGTTGGTGACCACAGACAGACAGAGAATCCAGTCCTGGACTAGCCCCTTCCACTCCCTATTACCTAATGCTCAAATCCCTTCTGGCATGCCTTGTACATTTTTCTGGTTTGGACCCAATCTCTGGGTCCTATTTCACCCGTCAAATTCCAAATTAGGTGTGTCTAGTGCCATAACAAGGTGTGGCCAGAAAGAGGCCAGCATGCCAGGCTCCCCTACCCCGAAGTGGCAGGCACTGCCCTCATCATCCTAAGAACAGCCTCACTGCACTCAGCTGACCTCGTATCCCCAGACTTCCCCATCACCATCCACAGTGGTCATAACACAGCCACTCCCACCACCAGCTAGAAGGGTCTTTTCAATGAGTCCAGGGCTCCCACCACGGTCATGGAACCTGCAGGAAGACACCTGGAAGTGGGTGCTAGGTTACAGGGCTAGGTGACTCGTGTTTTGGATTTATTATGAATGTGTCACATTTCTAGGACTGTGAGCATGCCTGCAAAGTAGATATGAGACTAAACTATCGGTTCCACCATGAGGGATGGGATTAGTGGTTCCGGGACCCTGCCAGAGCCATTAAGTAACTATGTGTTCCCTCTTAAGTGTCACTATATCTACTGTGTGTGTGTATCTCTATCAGATCATGTGACGTAGACCTCACCTAGTACCCACGTCCATTGATCTTCTGTGTATATCAATATCTGAACATTATGTCACACCTCGTCGCACACCACTCAGAATACACAGCTCATCTGCCACCATATCTAACACGGTTACCCAATACTACATCATGCCTGTGTGACAAAACCCACCTCTCCGCACCCCAAGTCTTGTTGCCATCACCCACACATCGTGTCATGTCCCCCTATATGTGGTGTCTTTGGTGCACGTTGTGATACCAGATTGTATGTTGACGAGTGTGTTTACCATCAACACTCCATCAGTATTACTGCGTCACTAGTTCTGACTGTGCCTCGCCTCTGACCCCCATACTGTAGATTCCAACACTACAAGTCATGTCGTCTACCAAATTCACGATCACTCCTATGTACTCCCATACAAAACAATCATTCACCCATCACACTAACCAGTCATTGTCCCCATAGAATGTAAATATTTGTGAGATCTTGTATAAGAACAATCACGTAACACGATTTTAGTTACCGAAAAATAGAAATCTCGATAACCCCCACTGTCAATCGCCCGTCCCACAGAACTGCACCACCATTTACTCAGTCTCACTAGTTTCCTCGTCACTCACGTCACATATTCCGCTGCATCTCTGTTTACCACGTGTAATATAGTGTTTGACGTCACCCAGTGACGTCTATCTCACCGTGCAATACCCCTTGTACGTCACATGTGACATGACTACTATGTGCAACTGTCATAGGCCACCATCCACAACACACTACACACTCCCTCACCATTATAATACATGATCACTGTACAATCTCTCCCCTCCACCTGACATACATTCAAAATGCTAAACTCTTGCCTCACACTATACAAAACTCAACCTGCTAAATTCCCTACCACCCCACACACCATCACATACATTTTATAAAACACAACTCCTCACCACCACCATCTACACACACACACCAACTCACATCACGTCCCCATACTATATAGAGTCTTATTTATGTCAACAGATAAGAACCAACCGTATAACACATGTTGTTACTACCCTATACCTACGCGTGTACACAATGTTCTACCTCCTCTCTGCACTGTGTCCTATGCTACCACACTCATTGCATCCCACACTAGTTCTGCGTTAGACCCTCATGTATTCCTATTGCACCTTGTCATCCCCGTCCATCGAGCTGACAATGAGACCGTAGAATAAATGTCTCTCTAGTAAACTCCAACACTCGTGCACCAATGTCTCCCAGACTCCATCCATACTTAAATGTATATCCCTTATACCATTTCATGCACGCCACGGCCTTCACATAATCTCACAACTAATACACGTCAGTAACCCTATCCCCTACGATACTAGACGTCACTCACCCGCCCTCTGTCCTAACATCCCACTATCTAGTGTCACTTTGCTGCTACCCAAACTAGATTGAGCATGTGCTGTTCGCCCCTCTCATGCCCTACAGCTAATACGTACAAGTGCATGTACCATATTGGTACTACACACCCTCACCCCGCCTTAGTGTCACATTGTGCATACACATAAAGCTGACCACTGTCCACACAACTTGCATATGATTTTGTCCTACGTTTTCTCAATGCTCATCACTCTGTCATGTGTGATTGTCTGTTTCAACTTATCCATCGTAATGTCAATAGAATAAGTGTTGTAAGTTAATTCTATTAGTCACTCACACAGTATATGCCTAAGAAATGTGTGTGTGTAAAACTAGAAACCGTTGTCTAGCTTAAATAGATGTATGTTCTCCTCTCTGATTCTCTTTCATGTGTGTTTCCTGCGATATGTTGTGCCCACTAAGTGATCTAGTTACCCTACCTGTAAAATGCACGTGATATACCACCCCTAAAATCACATGTCTCGCGCATCTCCGTGTTATTGTTTCACACAGCTATATCCTTTACCCCATAACCTATATCTACGTATCTAGATCCTATCATTGTGTCGCTTTAATATGAATAACCCATATCAGTCACCACGTGACCTTACCCCATCACCACCACAGTGTAACTCCACGCACTATCAGCCAGATTACCTATACATAAGATGTCTTGTCTTATCCCCGATTCCACACTACCATACCTGCCACCAGTCAGTGTGTGTCTAATGTTGCTCAATTGTGTGATGTCTTGTGTGACTCATGAGACTTGAATGTATTAAGATAGCTCCAAGTGTATGCATTATATCATAGTCATACTCCTTCACAGTGTATTAGTAGATAGTAAGACTACTCTATGAATAATAATATTGTAGTAGAGACAATGTTTTTCTATTAGATATGTTGCGTACAATAATCCATAGACGTGCTAGTATCCTCTGGATACTCTATCAGTGTTTCTTGTGATGTAATGTAATATGATCGCACGTACATGACTGTCGTTGTCCTCTCGGCGTGCAATGATTGCACCATGACATAATGTTTATCTCACATATAGACACCAGTACACATTGACTTGTAAGTGTGTGCTGTGTGTGTGTGATTATGATGTATCTTCCAAGCAATTCAGCAACAAACTCACCCTGTCATATTATATTAGTGATACACCACACCTCCAAGTCTCTGTCAACATCACTCATATACTACAAGTTAACCGCTGTGTGTGTTATGTTCTCTATATCGCCAATGTATATGTGTAATAGTGTATCTCAACAAAGAGTTTGAGTGTAGTGTATATTAGTTGTGAGGTGATCTTGTCTAGAGAATCATCTTACTCTCTATATGAGGAGGTATGTCATTGTGTTACATAGTCTTCTAGAAGACAGATATATAGAGAGAAGATCCTCTACTAAATCCTCTAGTAGACTGAGAGCTGAAATATTTGTGTTAGAGCCGAATATAATGAGATGTGTGTGTAGATGATATCTCTGAATCAAAACTTTGAGTTTTTTCTCTGCGCTTGTAAGTCTGCATAGTTATATAGGAGTTTGGAGATTGTATTGTGCATTGTTCGTGTTGTTGTCGCTGCAGGTGACAAGTGTGATGAATGATCTATCTAATGAGTGCTTAGATTTCCTCCGGGATGTATACTCTGAGAATAAGACAAGTTATGCCGATCTCACAGTCATGTCTCCGCATGTCGCACTACGTTCTTGTGTTGTGACTCCCAATTCTCACTCAAGCTCGTGTCGTCTCTCGCGCCCTCTCTCTTCCTGTCTTCTGCATGTTTTGTGTTTTGTGTGAGATCGATGTCTTGTGCGCTAGTCACTCATCTCCCATGGCCTGTATCGAAGAGGATGAGCCTCGTGTCTCCTACTGCAAGTCATGCGCTTTTGTGTTCGGTCCACGGTGAAACAGACGGCACGCCGAGAAGAGATAAAGAAATCTTTGACGCGCTCCTGCTCTCGCAAGTGGCTTTATTACAGTCTCTCCCCCACACCTCGTCCAACATGTAGTATCCTCCTCACTCTATCTATGCAACAGTGATATAACCATTATCATACTTGTTGTCGCTACTCAAAATCTTCCACATACCGTGCTCATTGTCGCTTCCACACCATGACAAACTATCTCATATTCGTTTCTCTCCTAAGCTGCATCTGTTTTTCCCCATCTTGTGCTGAATGCGTGAGAAGAACCCATGGAGTGTCACATTATGTTCCTGCGTAGATCGTGAGTAGGGTAGCTCTTATAGTTCGAGTCCTCCGTCTCGCGTTCCTTCTGGTACTGTGTTGTCTCTTGCTGCTGCGTCTTTTGCAGCGCGTGCCCACGGTCACACTATTCTAGATGTGTCTCACTCGCTTGATCTCTCTGTTCTGTCTGTAAGTGGTGTGTCGGACTCACTACGCCGTCGAACGCTCTGATAGTTACACTCAATAGATGCACTACTTTGCATGGCGTCTCGGCTTCTAGCGCTCCATTAGTCGCGTAGCCTAGGTACTGTCGGTGAACTAAAAATCACTGATTGGTACAGTGACGTGTAATTTCTCCTAGTTTTATATATTATATCCGTTCCGGTCCTACCACCCGTCAAGCCTCCCCTCGTAATCACTCGCACACAAACGCATATATCCTGACTCATCACTATGTTCCATCCGTGTTGTTGCCTCTATGTCACGCGCCAACGTGCTGTTCGACGTGAATCACGTCCTCCACATGCCGCTAGGTGTGTAACCGCGGAAGCACATTACACTCGCGCACTCTCTGTTGCCAGTACTTTGTAGTCCGGGTGGGGTGAGCGCTCAAGTGGTCGCTGTGTGTTATGTGGATGTAGACCATATAGGGTGTGTTGCTGTGTTAGGGGGCTTGTGGTGAAGTTATCTAGGGGCGCTAGTGTACGCGGGAAGGGTCAGCTTG
>JANTQK010008876.1:18277-68277 GCA_029224305.1 Caperea marginata | reverse complement strand
AACGCCTGGTATTGGTGTGAGAGTTATTATTTTGAGACTAGTAAAAATTGTTATGTGAATTGATCTTTTTGATGGTATTTACAAATTTTTAGAATATAATTTTCGTCACCCATGTGAGTGTATGTATTTAGTGATGATTAAGTGTGTAATAGGTGAAAATAGGGATGGAGAGTTAAATTTCACATGTGTAGGTGGATAGTTTCAAGTGTGGGTTAGGTTATATGAAGTTATTGTTCTGAGAATTTAGTTTTTATTGCCCTAGAACGTTATTTATTGTTATAAAAGAATTTAAAGAATGTATGGTTTAAAAGTTGATTCACATTGGAAAACTTCTAAAAAAAAAAAAAAAAAACCTATAAAAAAAAAATAATAAATAAAAAAAACACCACACTATAAAAAAAAAAAAATAAAATAAAACCAATACCTTAAATACTAAAAAAAAAAAAAAATTATAACTAAAAATAAAAAACCAAACCCTCTAAAAAATAAAAAAAAAAAAAACAAAAACCAAAAAACCTCTTCTCACAAAACCCAACATCCACAACATACCCACAACCCTCTACCCACATCACAATATATGAACATCACGCAATCCCTCTCCATCATATCTATGCATCCACTGTACTTGTCCATTTCCCCCCCCCAACACAAGTTAAAACTGCCTGAGCTGACCATGTCCAGTGTCCATAATCATAACCAGTGCGATTATAGAGTTTATTTTCTTGTCCTACCATCCCTAAACTGTATAAGAAATCATCATATATGCACAAACACTCAACTCTTATATCTCCCCAACGTCACCATGACCTTCATCCATTGAAATGTAATAATAGTATGTGACCTGTACGCGTAACACAGTATACACACCACCCAGATCTTTCACTACTTATATCCTCTGTATGTCGAATCCCTCCGTATTGTGTACTCCACACTCACCACAATTCCAATTCCCTCATCCTAACTAGTCTTAAGAAACCTCCACACTCATATCCACCACAAGAAATTTACCAAAGTAAACAAAATATACCTCCACAGACCCATCTAGTCTAGCCCATTGACTAATCCAATCACACACCTACTTCTATATCACACACCCAACCATCATAGTCTCTATCCATGCGCAGATCTCAGTACTTAGTCCACACCATCTATCACTCTCCTCCAAGATAGATAGATCCATCGTCCCACGAACCCCTATGTGATTTAATGTCTAAAAAACATACCCTGTCACTTTCTGTATGATTATGTACTGTACATATTCAACTTACTATACGTAAATACCTCCTATCACATCCAAAATACATATCAACGCCATAGTCACTTATGTTATGTGTACAACCTAACTTCAACACCAAAATTCAAATCAAACTCTCAATTACCCCCGATTATATAACATCACCCCTCACCCACAACTTTTTATCTATAGTAGATCCTATCCATAAATGTAAGCATACTAAGTACATATTAATCATCCTATTCAATCTCAACTTTGTGTCTCATTTCCCTACATACAAAGCTAATTAGTTGTCTACCCCACCATGTAAAGTGTGCAAGTGTGTACCATTGTCTTAAGCTACATATAACATCTAAAATATTTCCTCACCCCATCAATTATATTGATTTCTCTAACACGAAATTGATGTTTAATGTCACTAAGTCACTCAGTCTCAGATAGAGTGACTATCCACACATTCTCTAGTATTAAATGACACACATGTCACTTGGATGTTCAAGTTTCTTAGTGTTTCCCTTCATCCACTACACCCCACACTGTGCAGTTCAAATTAGTACTCTCTACTACACCCTATCAATCGTACCCCACCCGACTGTGTTTGCGTGCCCCACATCATATGATGACCACACACTGTCTTCAACTGTGTTGTACTGCACCCTAAACCCCATCACTCTTGTCGTATGTCACTAAACCCTTACAGTCTACGTGCCACCTTTCATCTCCGTTCCCCTATTACACTGTCCCGTCACCCAATGTCTATTGGTTTCACCAGTCGTGTGTGCTCACCTTACCCCCACCAAGACCTATAATATCAAACCCCTTCCTACCCCCACCATCTATCCCACCCTTGCCTATATAGATAAGATTAACCTGTATCACACGGCAATATGAGAGAGATGATACTAAGTACTACTTAACATTATTCAACCGTCTCCCCCACCGTCCCGCACCCCCCAGCATGCTTGTTACTGCGAAGTGTGTGGTTCGAGAAAATTGCGCAAATATGTAGGATAGTCAGTGTGACTAGATGAAGGCGAATCAGGTTGTCACTCACAAGAGATTGGAATGATTACCGCTAGTGTAGTAATGGTTTCACGTATGTACTGGAGAGAAGCGCGATCATGAAGAGCTATGATCCATTCTAGACGTGTTAGTTGTATTACGCAGCTAGCAAGATGCCCTTGTGACTCCTAGAGGCTACTAGCGTGAATGCCAAAGAAGCTACTCCTCACTCACACGCGTTTCTGAGGAAGATAAAGAGTGTTCCATATGTTACTACTACACATCAGTGATTTGAACTTGTTGTAGTTCGACGAGGACCCCTGATGGCATACACCGTCATATGTGCGTGTACACAGGACAAAGAAATAGAGCTAGAGAGAGAATCGTCTCGGACTTCAATGAGAGAAGGCTAGAGAGAGGATAATAGTAGAGTAAGTGATTTCTCTTGATCACGATGTGTGTGTAAAGACAGAATGAGGTATATCTAATGAGTTTCGTGGTAATCAGTAGCGATTCGCAGCAGTTTATGAGTAAGGAGCTTGATTAGTCCTGACTAGCGTGAATAGAGAGTTGTTCTGTAACTCAATCATATATTCTCCTCCTCCTAAAGTTATAGATTGTTAAACACACAGATCCTGAGCAAACGAGTGGGCATTGTGCGAATAGCTAATTCTCCGCTGAGAATGCGAGTGAAAGGTATCCCATTGACGCTGTGTCTGAATTCTGGGCAATGGTGGTGTAGCCTTTCGTCTCAGTTGCCTCGGCGTCTGCTGATGTGTGTTTAGTGTCAGCATATCTTTGGGTCTTGCACTCACTGTTACTTGTCGCGCGGACTCGCAGGTGGCTCTGTCACTCTTTTCTGTTGTCCTCAGAGTTTGTTCGGACTGTTCTCGCTGTTCAATCTACACGGTCCCATGTTTGGGTTAGCATGATGGTGATATGATTTGTGTGATGGCGTTGAAACAGCCGTCATCATTTGCATGACACATAAACCACTTCCCCCCCCCCCCCCTCCCCGGCCCCCTATACACCTCGCAGCACATCCCCCCTGAAAAAACCCAGTCGAAATCTAGCTAGAATAAGTGAGTGTTAGCCCTCTCTCATACACCCTCACTGTTCCAAACATAAGTGTCATGTCTGATATAATTATATTTAAAAATAGAGTGTCTGTGTCGCCAGGCTATGCTCTTGTGTCACACGATAGAATAGATATCTAGATGATGAACATGTAATAAACTAATATAGCGCACTCCTCAAAGACGAGTCGATTTATAGGGTCGTATTGAATGTTTGTATCTGGCAGTAAATGTAATGCTTGTATACATAATCTCGTAATGTCCTCTGAGATGTGAGTAGGCTCAATAAACATGACGTCAGAGCTATGAATAGATACCCTCATATTAGAGACCTCTCGAGTGTTCAATTCGTGATATCCTAAGAAAAGAAGATCCAGAGTTGACGTAGACCGCAATAGTGAAGTACGATGTGTGTGTATATATATAAGCCACCTCACTCTCTCTCCCTTCGCTGTATCACACAGTGTATCTATAATTCGATGCAGGAGAGAAGATACCACAGCTAAGAACTTGTATCTCTACCCTCTCACCATCTGCAACAAATCTAGGTGGCAAGACCGTGCATCCAAGAGATAGAACAGGACATCAGCCCAGATGACCTGTTCAAACTTAGTGTGCTTGTGCTGTAAAGTTGAGACTCCCAACTAGACTTTCCGTTGTCTCTCAAGCTGTCTAATAATTCTTTTCATCTTTTTATTTAAGTGGGGACAATAAATTGTCGCAAGCTAGTCCTCCTTCTGTAAATCTAATAATGGATTACAACGACTTTGCAGATTTATCACCTTTAGAGTGAAGTAATTGTTACAACGAGCGCGTACCTACTGCACTCGATCGATTTGTAACTTTTGTTTTACGCGCACCCGCTCGTGCCAAATATCAATCGTGTATCGCTAGCTCGTGCACAGGGGGACTGTGGTCATTGTCATGTGTCCAAGCTAATCAGGAGACAAATTCAAGTGGTTCCCGATAGTAGGGTCCCTGGGGTCCAGCACACTTGAGCGAGCTGACCCTAATCAGGAGCGAACTGGTAGTGGAGAATGTGTACTAAGACACGCTCTCAGGGTGACGCTCTCGAGCTCTGTGTGGCTACTGTCTCATGCTGTGTGGTCTCGTATGAGCTGTGGCTACCTGTGTGTGCTTCAGAGTGTTGGAACATAGCTCGCGTTGTGGTTTCCAACTCGGACTACAGACAGTGTACGTACTAAGTCTCGACGCTGCGCGAAGCAGATATTTCAGGCTCTGTTTGTCTATAGATCGCCTATCAGATGTTTACTACAGATGGCTCTCCTTGTATTACTATACTATTGTTGTCGAAGATAGATATCACCGAGTCTAAGTAGAATCGCGTGTTGCCGTTTATCATCTCGTGTAATTCGTAGTGAATAGCTTGTGTGGATCGGAAAATCGCATTGGTCAAATGATGGCTGACCTGTTTTCTAGTTTCTCATGATATGTGTCGTGTGGCTAGATTTGTGTTATTCATCGATATGTGATGATTCTCAAGCAGGTGTGACTTAGTCCTATTGTGAACCGCTCTGCGTGTTTCCTGTATACGCATTATACTCTTCCTGTAGCTTTGACGCGCTCTCTAATTATGGATCTCTCAATAACTCAGACTTGTGTTTGACTGTCTTGAAGTCCGAGGACGTGGCATCTGCAACAGGGTGGACACGTATGTTTGTGGTGTCTCTTCAACTGTGGATTGCTTGCGATGATCTAGTGATGAATCAGACGAAAATTCCCAGTTAGTTGTCTACTATGGACTGGACCAGGCAAGGTCTCCGAAGCTGAACAGGGATATACAGGCACTTCACGTAGGTGGGCATGCTTGTGTCCAGGATTTCCCTGGCTCTGGATTTGGTGCAAGCGCAGTTCTCATACGTCTTTCTCGCTGTTGAGACATGAGGCCTGTGCAAGTGCAGGCTCTTAGATAACAACACATGTGCTCCGCACGCAGCCTTTATCGTAGTGACGTCCCCTGCTGCGCACTCGCCAGGCGCCTCTCTGGGTTTCTGGCAGCAGATGGCCTTAGTTCTGCTCAGATGAGGAGAGGATCGCCGTGGGTGCGAAGTCGCTCATCAGCATGGTTGCAGGGTGCTATGTGGCCGCATGCTAGTGACTGTGGGGGAAGCAGTCTGTGAGTACAGTTTGCACGTGCAGGTGGCATGTAGTGAGACCAGGTGTCCTTGTCCCCCCTCCCCCCCTTCCCTGCCACACACAACCTAGATGCTCGTGGCGTGGAGGGTCTGCACTGAGCCGCTGAAGGCCAGGTCTGGATATGAGAGCACGCGATGTGGGGAGGTTTGCTGATGCAGCTCATGCGAGACTGTACGCTAAGAGACGCGGAACTGGTTATCTTGTGGGCTAGTAGGCCTTTGTCACCTAGACAGATTCTATTGAGCGTCTGAGCAGAGGAACGCTGGACTGGTTGCTGGGCCCTACTTTGGAGTCTCTATTCAGAACACCCTGGGATTGCGATGAAGAGGTCTAGCGGATCGTCGATCACAACTTGTGGATTCGGCATTGGCTGGGCGCCAGGGGGTACCACCGCAATAGGATGGTCGGACGGCGCTTGCAGCAAGGGGGTATGTCAATACTTAGCGTGCTCAGGTGTCACTACCTTCTGCTTGTTGGCGACCTAGTAGGGAATCCTCGTGGGGTGCGACACAAATATGGGCTCGGACGGCAGCCTACCAGCCGAGCACGGGTCGCGACAGAACGAAAGAAGGAAAAGGTCGAGATCATGATGTAGGGGGGGGAGAGGCAACAAAGAAGCGGTCTTGGCCGGTAGCCCAGCAGCTTCCACGATGGACGACCTGACACGCATCAGCAGGACCTGTCATGCCGGGTTTCAACTTTATCGAGGAATCGAGAGTGGGGTAGGCGACCCTGCTGTGAGTGGCCAGCGCGCACTAATCAAGGGCTCATTCCCAGACCTGGTCTATGACGCCACTCCAACCTGATTCACTCCCCTTTATATGAATACCGGATCCTACCATCATGTCCCGACCGGGCGGATATTGGCATTTCTTGACCTGTATCCATTTTTAACAAACTCTACAGGGGCAAGACTGTGCTGGGGAACTGGGGAAGCGAGAAAGGATTAGGGACCAAGAGTCGGTTTACCAACCGATCGGAGCCGGTCCAAGAACCCCCCTCAACCCACACTATCACCAGGCAGAAGGGCCCACCTGCCGCTTTCTGAAGAGTGCCTAGGAGAACATCAAGCTGAGGCAAGCTGATTCCACTTTCCTATGGGTAACGGTTGGCGACCACCACACCGTGCCTAAGACTCAGACCAAGAACAAGATCAGTGGCAGATATAGCGCAACGGAGGTTCCTAATGATGTAACTTGGGCAGAGTCAGCTAACTAAACCGATCCAAAGTAGAGAAGCCACTCCACTATGCGGCTTTAGGCCCAGAAATAATCGTTAGGTAGGTGTAACGCGCCTAAGTCAGAGAACGTCACACGACGACACAAACGCTTCTAAGTCAGGATATGCGGTTGGGTCAGTGTTTAATCACACATAGGTTCACGGGAGACTGTATCTGGACCGCCATCCGACCCGCCGTACCGCCCGGCCGTGGCAGCATGACTTCGCGTGTAGGGATGGAGGCAACCGCTAGTATCGGGTGTCAAACGTGGGAGAGGGCCGGGGAAATATCTACCGGTGGGGTGATGGGGGTGTTGAATACAGGGAACCTCTCTTATTGGGGGTGGAGTTTAACGCTGCTGCAGGTACTGAGGGTCCCCCCGGGGAGATAGAGTCAATTGTTTTTTTTGATAGTGCACATAAGGCCAGTGCGGCGGAGGGTTGAACATTTGAGATAGTGGTAATGGGATTGATTGTGTGGTAAGTGGTGTGGCTTCAATTGATAGGACTGGGGGAATCGAGTTATTAGCTCGATTTGACGATGGCTGGCTGGAGGGGGCGTGCAAGTAGTACAGTGACGAAGGGGGTGTGGTTCGCTACTAATTTATTGGAAGAAGGGCTGGCGGGAGACGGATGGAATTGTTCGTGTTGGTGCGGGTTTCGTGTGAGGGTTGTTTATGGGCGGGGAAATGTCTTGAGGTAACAGGGGTAGTGTGGAGCTGTCTGTAGGGGCGTCCCCCATAGCAGGTTAATGTCGTACACGTCACTTTTTGTGCTGTTGTTACCTAGCTCCGTGGTGATGGTGGATACTGGTATGCGGGTGATGGAATTTTTGATGTAGCGCAGGTGGCGTAGGGATTTGTTGGAGTAGATGAGGGTACGTACATGTCGGTGGGGTTAAGGTAGAGTTCGTGTGTGTGAGTTGATGCAAATTGCTTGTGTAACACCACCACGGTACACAAGAGTTTGGTTGGGACTGTGTTCTCGTGTGTGTCGGCGTTGGGTGAGTTGATGTGGAGTAAGGGGGAACTTTGAACAAGGCGACGGTGAAATATGTATACGTGGGGTGATGATTGGGGAACAAAAGAACCCATTGACAAGAGGGGCTATGAAGGGGTTATGAAACTTTAGGGGAGAGATTTAGTGATGTATAGAAATGATTGAAACGGGCATAGAGCATACATAACTTACCGGGGGTTAGGCAAACTTTAGAGATAAAATTGAATTGTGTTGTTGATGAGAAAACTAGGCGGGATGAGCTCTGATAAGCGACAGCACCTCGTCGAGTTTATCGAGGTGTAATTTGTTGTAGATCGCGGACGTGTTTAGCTACGGAGGAGGGACTGGAGGTAGGGGAACTCGATGATGGGAAGGGGGGACATGTTGTGGTTTTCGGAACTATGGGATCGTGAGTAGTGGTATTTATTGAGGGTTTGTTGGTGCGTGCGAGGAGAAACATAGTGATGTATTCGGGTTCGGGAAGGAGGTTAGTGATTGGCTCTTGTATTTCGAGCCGGATCTTTACATCTCGTTCTTCGTATACATCTAACTCGCTTGTGTCCAAGCGTCGCACCGCACATTCCGCACTTTAATCGGGTTAATGTGCCATGACTATTAGAGCAATCCATTGGGGATTTCATATAATGAAATTTTATATGGACGGATCACCGGACCTGAAGTAATTAATCCGGCAGTTTAATATTTGCCTATTCGATATCTTTATTCATAAGTGGTCAGCCACCTCCCTATCCGTCACATTCACTTATTCATTTCCAAAAAAATAATAAAAAAAAAAAAAACCCTTGGTTTTCCCCCCCCCCCCCCCTTTATTTATAAAAAAAAAGTTTATCTTATTGCGGCCAAAGATTTTTTTAAAAAATTCTCAGAGTAAACTTAATATATAAAAGTAATTGGGGCTTTGTTAATAATTCAGATTAACCCCCCGCAAAAAATTTTTTTTTTTTTTTTTGAGTTAGTAAAAAAAAAAAAAAAACCATTCCCCTTTTTTTTTTATTTTTTTTAAAAAAAAAAAAAAAAAAAAAATTTTTTAATATTTTTTTTATTATTTTTTTTATTCCTTATAAAATAAAAAAAAATGTTTTTTTGGAAAAAAAAAAAAAAAAAAAAAAGAAAAAAAAATTTTTTTAAAATCCTTTTTGGAAGGAGGTGGGGCCCCCCCCCTTAACCCCTTGGGGGGTTTTTTTTTTTTTACAAAAAATTTTTTCCCCCCCAGGGAAAAACTGACTAAAAAAATTTTAAAACCCAAGAGTTTTTTTTTTTTCCAGTTCCCCCCCCCCCCCCCCCCAACCCAACAAAAAATAAAAAAATTGAAAAAAAACAACTTTCCGATTGTCCCAAATAATCCCATCAGGAATACCCCCCCCCCCCCCCCCCCCCCCCCCTCCCCCCCCCCCCAGTCCCTCGACCAAAAAGTGGTATTAAAAAAAAATGTTTAAAAAAAAAAAAAAATAAAGTTTTTTTTTTTTTATAATGCCAAAAAACAAAAAAAATAGTTTTTCCCCTTTTTTAAGCCCAAAAAAGTTTGGGGGTTAAATAAGATAAGAGAATTTTTTTTTTTTAAATTTTATTTTTTTTTTTGGAAGTTTTAAAACAAAAAGGGGGTTCCCCCCTCCCAATTGTTTTATAAAAACCCTTTTGGTGAAGAACCCCTGTCCCCCCCCCAAAACCGATCTTTGTACTTGGACCCCCCCTGGTACTTGTTACGAGTGGGTGTGTCAATTTGACCAAATTGGTGAGTGTAGTGAAACTGGGTTTGAAGATCCCTTTCTTGAAGAGTCTGCGTTTTTGAATGGTGGGGGGTTTTTTGGGTATATTTTTTTCTTTTTTTTTTTTATTTGTGACTTTTTTTCTTTTTTGTTTGATTTTTGTTATTTATTTTTTTGCCCCCAGGTGAGTTTTTTAAAAAATGAATTATATTGGAGGGAGCAAAATTAATTTTTTGGAAAGGGCACATTTTTTTAGGATTTTTTTTTTTAAAAATATTTTTTTGGTTTTTATTAATTCTCCTAAAAGAAAAAAAAAAAAAAAAAACTGTGGAATCTTGGGACACTAACTTTTTTTTTTTTTTTTGTTACAGGTAAAGTAACTCTCCAGCCTTTTTTTTTCGGATTTTTTGCACTTAAATAGTTGTTTAGTCGTTTTTTCTTTAGTTTACCCAAGGGGTCAGTTGGGGAGTGTGATGGGATTGGGTACAGGGAGGTTTTTGATAATGCAGATCTAAGTTTATGAATTGATCGGCCACATAACAAAGTCTCTGGGATGGAAGATCAACCTGTAATTTTTGTGAATCTCTGGTGTAAATGTGACCATCTATTCATAGTATGTCAGCTCATGCCTAGTGTAGCAATTTCAGAATGGTGTTAGGTATGATGCTATGACTCCACCTTAATCCAGCATCCCGCCTGAATGGAGCTAACGTTGTATACATGGGTCGTTGAAATCTCAATAATAGGCTATGTCTACCTTGCTAAAATTTAATTCGAATTAGTTACCTACTTGATAATATTTACCCCGAATTTTAGTTAGTCCGTATGTGTGCTTAATACGAACTTTATGAACCCACACTCCAATGTTAGTTTCGTCCTCGCGCAGTAAGAACTTGCTTAATAATTGCTGAAAAACCCTTCCCCATTGTGATGTTCGTAACCCCAAGAACAGACACCACCATAACCTAAAACTATGTAATGAGTTCAATCATTGTCCCCCTGGACCCATCGGACTGTAATTCGACTAGATTAGTTTGAATATTAACCCCTTAGTTCGATCAACTATCAAAGTTCTGAGAACGAAGGAAGGTAGGCCTTAATTTGAAGGGGGGGGAAAGCCTCGTGTTAGCCATGGGGAAACAAGAATCCCAAACGAAGGAAAGCCAAAGAAAGGCGGATCTAACTTGCCCCCCCGGACCGCTAGCCATAGAGCTCACAACCAGTTTTGGGGGTTCTTAGCCTTTTTTAAGGTTTAGATGTCGCTAATTTTTTAATGTCACGCTCCCTTGGGAACAACTACAAAAACAAAGTGAGACAGCCCCTTGTGTACATCAGGAATCTAGCAATTCAGTACTTACGGAAATGGGCTGGCACAAAACACATTCAGGTACAAGGCAGTCCTCACTGACCAGGAGGATTGGCCCCCTGCTCACCAGCATCTCCAAAAAACCAGAATTAGCCAATAAGGGACAGCACTTTTAAATTTGTTAGATTTTTTTTCTTCTTATTTTTAGGCTGACCCTGGGGCTAGGATTCGATTTTTTTCACCCAAAAAACTTTTTTTCAGCATTTTGCCTTTTTTGAACCTTTCGTTCCGATTACTACCATATTGTTTTACTTTACTTTTCATTTATTTTTAATGGCCATAGGTGTATCTGTAGGACAAAGTCTTAGGCATGAAATTTTGTAGCAGAGCGAGCGCAAATGAAGGGCCCTGGAAAAACCCTCCCTGTACTTATGCCGCCTTTTTTTTACAGAGGACAGTGTTATGGAATGTCATCGGTGGCCCTAGCCAATCTGGAAAAAACAAGAATTACAACTATACTCATTTATCCCCAAGAGCATTCAATTGGTCCTTTATCGAAACTCCATCAGCTTCGAAATCTGCAAAACGCCTCGCCTTTCCAGACACTTCATCAGCACAGAATAACTTTGCAGAGACCCTAAAGTTGCAAATTATGTATCAAACAAATTTCTTATGCAGCTGTATTTTTGGGACACCTGATAAGCCACTTATGATGACTTTAGTTTCCTCATCCCCGCTGCTTGGCCCTTCCGAAAATCTTATACCCCCTAATAGGGAATGAGAACTGACCAAAAACTAAAGGAAACAAACTAAAAACACATGATTACAGAACGACATCTATAGTTGTTTGTTTTGTATTGTTTTTAACTTTACAAAGTACGATGCATTTAATATAAGGGCAATCTGATTTTTGCTCATTAAATTCCATGAGGTTTGGTTCACTATATTACAGAAAAATAGACAACATCTTTGTTAAATTCTACAGGGTTTCTCCAATAAAAATCTTTCCCCCCAGCACTCCAGTTAAAATCCTAAATGGTCTTGCTTGATAAATTAAAGGATAGGCCGAGGTGTGTAGGGGGGGCACCAAAGGGCAAAAGACACCCCAAGCCAAGTAAGAATCTGAAAGAACACAATGAATTTCTTAGGATTCACACCCAGGACCCGAAAAATTAACAATCACATATAAAAAGAGCACTATATTTACATCTCAATCAAAAAGATCGGAGCTTCCAGTGGACGAATTCCCCCCCACAACATGCCTTTTGCAAAAACTTCCGGGCTGATTAGGGGAAAAACAAGCCTATCCTTACCTATGCCTTTTCAGTTGATTTCTCAAAGGTTGATAACTCCGCAGGAGCTTCATCGGAAATGACATCTTGCGAGATAATCTAAAATCCAAAGTAGGGGCCCAGCGTATGGAGTGAGAATGGCGATATAAGGGAAAGGGCCTTCCATATCTTAGGGGGGAGTTACTTTTTTGGGGGGCTTTCCCCTTTTAATTATTCCTTTGGGGCCACAGATTGTGCTAAAGTACCCCATGTTAAACATGTTATTTGGATCTTGCAATCATTACATGTTACGAGGGTTCTGCCCGTCTGACCCCTTAGAGGTGAATCTCACAAAGCACTTCTAGGCTATGAATCTAAAAAAACAAGTCATAACAGTGCTTTTAACTTCTTTTTTTTTTTTAATAAAAAACGAAAAAAGGCTAAAATTTTCAAAGTTTTTACGCTGGTTATATTTAACAAAGCACTAACATCACTTTTAAGGTTCCCACTAGGCCCCCAGCTTTGATCCATCTCATCCAAATTCTTCGCACGAGGGACAGCAGATGATTTTCAGGTCCCGATTGAAGAGGCAGATACCATCTTGAAAGATGCGTCCTTACAGATTGGGAAGCAGGAACACCACCTATGGGCCCAAAGAATTGATGCCGCATGTGTTACTGGCAACTACGAACTTGTTCTATCAATGGGTGCCTTCATTGGTCACCCTGACTCGTCCTCATAAGCCTATTCTCGAAAAGTAAAAGGTCAAGCTGCATGGCTAATGTCCCCCCATTATTATTCACCCACAGTGTATTTCACGGTGTTTTGCTCACGTAACTAGTTCACCGTTGACCAAACACCCGCAACCACCCATAAGGAAAGTCTCTGGTTGTATTTGCTTCTTGACTAATTGGTTATCCGAAAAGAAACGAAGGTATACACAAAAAAACAGAAACTGTAAGCTATTATCTACATTGCAGCAAGGAGACGGTCAATTGATTGTCTAGCATTCATGGTTTTTGATCATATATTTTTTAGAATCTTAAACTCTCTCTAGAAAGGTAAAACCAGGGGCTGACATTAAGTAGGTGTCAGGTGGGTGTTGGGACGGGGGTAGGGCATAAGCAAAAGTGCCACCAGTGTTCAGACCAATGGCACCATATAGTTGCCAGGTATCCTGTCTTCTTTGTAGTTGGTCAGGTATCAGTGATGGCCACCCCTGTCTGCAGCTTCGCTTACCCAAAAGTCATAGGTTTAGGGGTTTTTTAGGGACATAGGATTTGCTGCCCCCCTACCATGGGGCTAAAAGTAGCCCATTGTTGTTTTATCCCATGAACTGAATAGGAATTCAGGAAATTTTAGGGATGTGATTTTTGGACCCTCCCATTGAGGTATCTTTCCTTTTAACTGCTGAAAAGCACTAGGACCTTCCCACATAAGTACATCCCCAAAGGGCTTACGCCTTCTTGGGCCTTAATGTTTCCGGAGATGGAAAAAAAACACAAGAAATAGTTAACAATGCCAAGCTTCACTACATCCTAGTGAGAAAGTTTTTTCCTAATTTCACCTCGACCGGCCCAAGCAAAACTGGAAACTATCGTGCGGCCATTTTTTTGTCCTATGGTGTTACTACCTGTGAACAGCCTAGCTCAATCCTCTTAAAAGCACCCCTTCAAGTAGTTGAAGGTTGGTATCATTTAAAAAAAAAAATCTTCTCTTCTAAATTTAGAAAAGCCTGGTTCTTTGTATTCCCGCAAAAAAAACCTAATCATAGGGGGTTTTGCCTCTGCTGGACTCTTGTCTATTGGGGGGGCATCCTGTTTGTGGGGAGACCAAAACTGGACACTATATTCCTGACACTGGCTTGACCAAATAAAGGGGTCCAATCACAGGTCCCCTGATTCCCCCCCCCCTTGGGTATTGGGGGGAATAGGGATCCACCTCGGGGGGGGGTTATAAGTGGCACCAACCCTTTTAAAAAAAAATATCAATATCCCCCCCCTACAGCCCAATACAATTACCCCAACCCCTTTTTTTGGACCCCCCCTTAAAACCTCATCCTGAAGCATTTCCACACAATACTTTCACACATTTTTATTTTTTGTTTAGGGTCACCGGATTTTTGTACAAAACAAACCCAGCACATTACTCTCCCCCCGATGATCACAAACTCAATATTTTACATATAAAGTAAAATTTTGGCAACAAGAAACATTTTTGACTCATATTTTTTTTCCCATTCTCCATCCCTCCCAGGGTTTTTTTCTATAGTCGCTGCTACAGTTCAGCCGTAAAAGTCCCAGCAGCAAAGTAAAGCAAAAAAAATGGGGAGGGGATCTGTCCTAGGTGCAAAAAAACACCCCCCCTTTTACCTGTGTGCCTTCTTCCCCTCATGGAGATGGAGCTTTATTCTATATTTCCCAAAATGTTTGGGCAATATTTTTCCCGCAGTAATGTCTCGAGGCTTTTGGCAGACGGGGGCTTGAGGATAGGCTTGCCGCCTTTGATTTTCTGCATATACTAAGACAAAGGGGGCCAAAAAAAACTGTAAAAGATTTTGGTTGCCCCACTTTTGCTTGCCAGTGTTTTTTCCTGTCATCTGGCAAGGACCGTTGCGCTGGCACTGCTGTAAAGGGGGCCTGTTCGGTGAGGTTTTTTTTTCAAAATTACCCACCAGAAGGTTTATGGATAAATGCAGCAAGGCTCGTTAAAATGGTTTTAAGTGGAGGCATGTTTTATTTTTTTGCATTTTATGGTATAATAGACGCTTTGCTTGGATAGAAACCCCATTAGTAGTTTATACTAATAAATCCATATGAAGGTAAAAACATTTTTCCCTTGTTGACATTTTTATAATTTGTTTTCCCAACCCCCTAGACATTAACCCCCCCCCCTCACCCGGTATTTGAGGGTGATCAATATGTATGTAAATTAAATTGTCTGTTCATCGTAAATTATATTTATAAGACCATATATTATATTTCATTTTAGGCTATTCGGATGTACCATGATACCTGGCTTCCTAACAAAAGATGAATGTTTTCTTGTTTTTGTACCCTACCCAATGCATCAGCAAAGTACTCCTTTTACTGAACATCAGATTCTGCATAAAATAATTTTCAGAAACTTGTCAATTATAAAGAACTATCAATTCAATATTTGTGTATTCTTGGATTTTGATGACCCAAGGACCCTTACGATTATTATAGAAAGTCCCAATAGTACCCCACCAAAGTTTCATTTAGTAGGGTCCTGCACTCGATTTTCATGTATTTGTATTGCACGCAAGAAACAAACTCTGCAATACTGGTTCAATTTTTTTGAAAAACCAAAATACTCGTTTTTATCGTCATTCAACCCCGGAATCAAATACGCATAATGGCCCTTAGATGAGTTTTTACAAGAAAAAAAAAAGAAGAAAAAACCCCCCCTCAGGGACACTCCCAGGGGTTTGGAATCTGAGTATTGCTTATTCCCTCCCAGAAGGTGTTTGTTAGAAAGACAACAGGAGTTCCCGTGTGGCCATTTAACTCGATAACCTAAAAATACCTCTGGTGTCTTTACAAATAAAAGTAAAACGGCTACCCTTTTGTTGGGGGACTGTATGGTTGTAGAGTTAAGAGAAACTAAAAACCACAACCTAAGCCAAAGGAAAAAATTTTCAAATTCAGAATTAAACAAATTATTACTTAGTTATCAAAAGTAAAAAAGCGCTATTGATATTTATCAAATCATCTTTGGTAGCTAAGTATGCCTGAATGGTTTTAGAATAAATTTATCACTTTATAAACACGAATTTTTAGATGATCAGGGGACTAATTATGCAAATATGGCTATCACCGACCCATAGTAGCATTCCGGATTGTTTCCAAAGGGCTTCCAATGCTATGATGTTTTATTCATCCCTTTCTAAATAAAACATGAAAATATGTAGCATATGGGAGATCCCAAGAGTTCTTTTTTTTTTTTCCACTCAGAAATAATCCGGATCCCTTTTTCAATGTGTCCGAGCACTTGGAAATGAGGGGGGGGTTTTATGTACAATAGAAGTTAAATCGGGTTCAGAGACGGGTGAGGATCTACAATTAGCGAAAAAAAGAGGCCCAAAAAGAAAAAAATTTTTTCTTTGGGGTTCCCCCTCCATCTCAATTTTCAATTTTTTTTTTGAAAGTATTGAAAAAACCCCTTCCCAATCCCCCTTTTTATATAATTTTTCAGACTATCAAAGTCAGTTAGAGTCGAAAAAATAAACAGAGCGCTAAATATTTTTCCTACTTTCCCTTTTCTCCCCCCCCAAATCTAAAACAAAACATGCCACTGGATACCCCTCTATCAAACCCGTCCATACAAGCACCCCTGTTGTTTCTTGATTGTCATAATATCCCAAAACCTATCTGTTTAGTTTAGGTTGGAGTTGATAAAATACGCGTCTGAAGCTTGCATTCTCCTGGGCCTTAAGTGGAGCTTTCAAAAGAAGCCCCCAATGAAACATAAAATAAAAGTAAAAGTTTACCTCTTGTAGCACTGAAACCATATTTTCCGGTGTTACTCTGAGCAGTTGCAAATCATCAGACCTGATTAGGGAATTGTAAAAAGAAAATCCACACTAAAAGCTGTCTCAAAATTTTTTTTGTTTTTCCCCCCTAAATTCATCCTTGAAACATCAGAGAACACTTGCCCTGACATGCACATGGAACCATGGTTTCAGTGTTTTCTTATGTGAAGTAAAGTTAAAAACACTCAACTATATTAATTTGACGTAATTTTTGTTCGTTTGTCTAAAACAGTTATTTTAAATTAACCTAGGAATTTTTTTTTGCTGGAGTATCTCCAATTATTTTATTTCTCTTTTCGCTTATTTATAAAAAATTTCAAGAGGGCTTATAGTCTAATAACGCATCTTATTGCATTAAACCAGGACCCTTTTTTACTTTCTAGCATAATCTGAGCGCATAACACTTTTCCATCATATCAAAAAGGAGAAAGATACCCTGTTAGAGTCTCCAAGATAATTTGTAGCATATATGAAAAAATAATCCACAGTAGCAGTGCAAAAATGAGCTCCACGAGTAAAATTTTCACGACTAAATGTAATTTTGTTCCATTTGCAAAGACACATTGCCCCTTCAGTGTTTTGAAAAGTTCAGAAAGACCCATTCACTTTGTTAATGGGACTTAATTGTATCTGAAAAATGTTCAATTTAAAATCTACCTTTAGCCTCTTTTTTAATTTTTTTAGCTTTATATATTAAAAAAAAATGACTTTTAAATTTAGTTTTTTTTTTAAAATATTTGGGGTCAAAATATATAAATCAAAATGACAAGGAATGCTAAATGATTTGATTTATTTTAGTGAGTTACTTAATGAACTCTCTTCATAAAGGACACAGAATCTTCCTTGCTTGATGAAAAAAAAGGAAGGCTCGACACATATTTACTCCTGATAGTGCGATCTAATTTGGATTACCTGTAAAAAGGAGCAGAGGGATTGGGATATGTCTTATGCTGTTTTTTGGGCTGCTCGGATACTCATCACATAGACAATGACAGACAAATTTCCTACTGCAATCTCGATCATATGTTATCTGCAGTATCCGAAATTGCCCATGCTAGAAATTAGCTCATGAGTTTACTCCCTTTAGACGCGAAGATGACAAGAACGATTTCAGAGGTAGGCCTTGATTGGTGATTGGGAAGGGGAGCCAATCACCCCAGTCTTAGCAGAGTCACAAGGAAGTATCTAATGTAGCTACTATGACGCATGAACCTATCCCTCTATTTCGTGGTGCTTTTGATGAATAATATTCTCATGCCGACTGCCTGTGTGGGAGTTTCTGTGTTTTCCCAAGCAATTCTTTGCCGCCTCATAAATAGGGTCCTAGATGGTTCCGTGGTGACAAGCGAAAAGACCTCGGAGGAGACCCCCGGTTCTGGAAAATTTCCACTGCAAGCCGTTTGTGTAATTAGATGATTCTGATAATACAGAGACGAGACAATGATGGATCTCTATTGTGCCAGAGCTCTGTGGGCAAGCCTGATTCAAAAACTAGACCATCACCGCGTCACCCATCATGCTACTGAAGCTGATATCAACAAAGTCTGCTGGATATGTGAGTTTGGAAAATTTAATTGCAGGAATAATGGACTCATATCGGTAGAGGACTCCCAGTGCATGAAATTTGGTAGCTTGTAATTGTTTCAGGGCATCTCATGGTATAGTGAAAGGGCTCTGAGATACGTAGATGAACCTCTCGCAACTTCTCCAGAGCTGTGTTTGACAGTCTTCTTGCATCATCTGCTTTGAACGTGCGTTATTATCAGCATCTCTTAACGGTCTGGCTCTCTCACACCACACACCTCACACAATACACACACACACCACCCAGCACAATTCCACAAACACACACACACACAAAGTTTAGTTTTTGTTACATGCCTGTGTATTAAAGACTACAGCGACTTGACAACTTCAGTAAAGGTCACCTATAGTCGGACAGGGTCGGGGGGCGACACGCCCCTAGAAGGGTTAATTAAACTGTCTGCATGACGATGTGATGGGTAATAGTCAAATTGCATGCTTTTTAAAAAACGTCTCTCCATAAATTGCTTTCTCTCAAAATATTTTTTTCCCCTCAGGCATCTGAATGATAAGCGACTCATTAGCGGATTTTTTGTCGATGGCTGTTGTGCCCTATAAAATCAAGGCACATTTATCATGCAGGCTCTATACTGAGCGCTCTCGCAAAGGGTGAGGGTCCTGATGGTAGATTTATTTGAAAAACAATGTAAACAAAGACAGCGAAATCGACGCCCATCTCATCTAAATCATATCAGCAGTCAATTCTGCCAGATTTGCCCTGAAAGTGTAGTAGAAGCGTACACAAGAAAGGAAATGTTGTGTTATTTAATATTAAGCTCAAAAAACTACAACCGGAACTCTCCAGTGTGGCTGTACTACCTAAAGTGATAAACTTTATTGTTCAAATGACTTAGAGCACTACCTGGCGGTAAACATGTGCCTCTCTGTCCATGTGTCCCACACTGAGTGGACACTCCACATATATTACTACATCACACCGTTTTAATTCTAGTGTGCTATCTCCCTCATGCGATAAGAAGCTGATTGTCAGGAGGCTCAGCAACTATCAGACCTGTAGAGCTCTTCTAGAAGAAGTGATCTGAGTTTTAAAATGAGTTTTAACACTCATGGTGACACCTAATTACTGATGTGCTACACCCTCAACATAAAGCACTATTCATCATATATACTCTGGAATATGTTGCTCAATGCGGCATAATGTACTCCATAATCACATTAGTTGTAAGCTATTGAAAGCTAGCTCGATGGCTTATGTTTGGTAAAATCCATAATTATGACAGTGCACTTCCCCAAGAGAAAAAATGGGGTTCCTGTTGTGTCCTAGGTCTTTGCAGGAGTGCTTGGGTGCAAACTAGTCTGGTGTATGTTGTTCACTCTTTGGAGAGGGGCATCCCTTACATGATATGTTTAGTTTTTGACCTAGCACAACGTGGGCCCTGATTGTACTGTGACTCTATTGCCTATTATTATGATATTACACCTAAGATTTTTTAAGTATTTATTAAGAGCATTTGATAAATCTGAATACTCCCTGAGTGCGCACTTCTAATCTGTAAAGGGAGCTATAGTGGTATACTTAATATTAGGCAGTTCTTAGTGAGAAGCGATCAGGAGAACTCACTCTACTCCAAGACTTGGCAGGAGGAATGGAGTAGCTAATGTACCACTTCTAGTCTACTTGATCATATACTCTATACTTTAAATGGTTGATTAAAAATAGTGCTATTCTTTACCTCTCTAAGATAATGTATTCGCACATGTTTGCTATACTTCAGCGTTACATCTCAAAACTAATATAAGTTATTGTAATGTGTCATGCTCTGTATTTCCATGAGCCTCTTCAACTAAAACTGAATAAATTATTGAAGGCGATATGAAAGGATAGTGTAGAGAGTTGGACTCCGTCAGCAACTCTGGGTAAGGAACCTAGCACTTTCAGCGCCAGGAGGAAGTTCTGGAGAGAGTATCAGTGACTCCGTTGAGTAGGTCGTAAGGACATGTGGTGTGTTCTAGTTAACCAATATCGTCTGCGTCTCTAGGAGGAAATGCCATGGCCGTTTAGCTGTTGTCTGTCTTACCATCTATAACATATGCGAGATGATAGCGTCTTTCCATATGCTCAGAGAGGAGACCTGTGAAACTTGAAAGTAGAAGAGAGAGAGAAATGTGTGATAAAGGATTTTTCTTGAACGTTGCTCTAGATCAGACGAGGGTGAAAGCGCGCAGCTCAAGCCCAGTATGTGAATCCTGCGCTACGTGGACTGCTACACAGAGGAGATAGCAATGCTTAGTGGGCGCAGATGGTAGAAAGTAATAGAATGAGACTATTCTGCTCTCTGGTGAAGAGAGGAAATAGCAATACAAGCGCACCGTGTGTGTAATTGAATATGATAAGGGGCTCAAGTAAGTCTCAAAAGCTGTAACGGCGAAAGAGTCATTGGATAGAAGTCTAAATAAGATTGATGATTCTGTTGAAATTGAATCGATGATTGGACTTGGAGGCCGCAGATTACGTTGATGTCAACGCTCCAGCTATGAATCGTGACGTGATTTTCTGTCGCATGCCTCCATAGACTTAACGTATGCTCTCTTGACCTGATGGAGGGAGAAATCTTTGGTGTTGATATTCGTGAGAGAGATGAAGACGAAGTTATTACAAGCATCACCGGAAAAATGGTAATATATGATCGGCGTCACGCCATCTACTGAATAGAGAGCCTGATCTCTTTGTTGATCTACTAGACGTCGAACTCCGAGTGGAAATAAGATGAATGAAGCTATGGTATAGGCTATATACTTACAATGTATGTTGTGACGTTGTGTGATGTTATTAGGTGTGATCTTTTATGTATAATGTAGCAACGTTGTCTGTACTTTGCTGCTATGATGTGTATAGATAGGTATTAGTATTATGTAGTGATAAGTAAACGATTGTGTTCCATTGTATCCATGCAATAGTCTCTCTCATTGACTCTCGACCCTACCTAGGATATAGAGCATACTTCCCAGGGATGGTATCAGAAGTCGCATATAAGGAGATCGAGGTAATAAGGATCGTACTATGCTGATATCGCAATGAGCTGTGTATTATGTGGTAAATTAGGGTTATATACTTACAGCCAGCGTTGATCCTACTCGCTCATATGTTTATGCTTGCTACAGAATCGATTCGAACTTTCTATAAACGCACTAAAGACTACATTATAGTGAAAGTGTGTTGAATAGCTCTTCTATCCAATGATACTAATAATCACTTGAGTCACATGACAATAAAGGAAGGATAAATTAGAGTCTGTCAGGTCTACGAAAGGATGAGAAGTGTGTATCGAATATAGACACCAGAGGTTACGCAGCTGTGACAGCAAGCAAGGCAAATTGCGGTTTTTGCCATCATTTTAGTCCTCCGGTCCTGCAGTCACAGCCGTGACCACAGCCTGTCTCCAAGTGTCCAGTGTGACCGCTCTCCACGAGAGCTGACATAGTAAGTGTTCTTGTCTCTCTGCTATTCGAGTCGCTCCTCTCATACACACTCGTGAATACTGCATGAGAACGCGTGGTGTATCGCTAGCTCTGCCTCTATGCATAGCTCAATCTAAGAGATGTCATGCTCCAGCCTGTCAATAGTCCCCTACTCTAGTCGATCAGCGCCTATCTCTATCTTTCCGTCGCCATCTGCCATCGTCTCTGACCGTGCACTCGAGTCACGGGTGCTGCTCCCAGCCGTTCGTTTGGTGGCACGGAAGGTTAGCAAAGCTCTGCGAGCCCGGGGCACGTGCTACAGCAAACAGACAAATGTCCCTCAACATCATCATGCATGAGACACTCACTATGCTGCGGTCATACAGTGCACTTCTATATCTGACCGCTGCAGTTCCCTCACACTACCATTCTACATCCCCCAATCTCATACCATGCCTCGATACATCATCTGATGTTTCACTTTCATGCCCAATCATATGAGCACAGTGACCACTACACTGGCAGCGACTCTGTTGTTGATTGGACAATTGGTTATTCGCCTAGACTCAGAAGATGTCACTAATCACATCGCCAACATACATCACAACATCCTCACACTGCGATCAACTACACTGACATGCTAGACAAAATCAGCACATCGACCTACACACAGGGTCACGTCCTTCAACGACATATACAGACACTTATCACTTATGTTCTGGACGTAAGACACACTGTAATGTGTATCCACTAGTGAGTGATCTCTTATTACACTGCTTAGCACTCCTATATATATCATTCATTATCTACCTAGATGCTCAGTATAGATCGCTACTATTCATCGCAATGTGTACATTACGTTAAGACTTAGTTCATCCATGATCAGTAAGCCATTCTTACTCATGCACAGAGTGGTCTCACATGATGAAACGCGGAATATACACAGGGTCGTAGTCCGAGTTCCAAGACTCACTCATCTCTTTTTATGTGTCGAAGAAAACGGTTGTTAGGTCACAATATCTTTATAGCAGAATTCTACTCTTTTTATCTTTCAGCCAGCGATCTAATTTTGCAGATTGTTCTGATCCGCAGACATATTCTGGTCGCCTTTCACTCTGGAAGCTTTTCCCCATATGACAATATTTGATGTTGTGCTCGCCATCAGTCTAACACAAGACATGATTTTGTCCACGCTCGTGTGCAGAACTCTTCTCGGATCGTCAGATGAAGAGCGCTCCGGAGGTGGACTGCGTCTAGTTTGTCGTCCCTGCAACGAAATGGTTTTCAGCACCTATTTTCCTGCTGTCTTTATCTTATCTTATACTCTGTGGCTCTAATCTTGAGGCCATGGATGCAGGTAATGTAGCATCAGACAATCAGTGTGAATCCATTATGCTGAGGATGGTTCCCAGAGAGAGTCGCTATCAAGCGTTGTTGTGTGACAACACCACGAGAATGGTCCCTAACTGAACGACATGCTTATTCTTCTCTCTCTCTTAAGGCAAGAGAGCGCACTGCGCTAGAGAGCTGCTCAGGCTCTCTCCTCCGGCTCAAACGGCGAGAGTAGAGCGAAGTCACTTCTCTCCACGATGATTCCTCTCTAGATATTCACTTCGAGAGCCGGCGTAAGGTAATTTAATAGGCTAGTTGAATTCACAGTAAATATTTAGTTAGGATTGGTATCTGAATAACGCTAAACGCATATTGAGTGTTTAGACGATGTACTGAGATGGATCAAAAAAGATAACAATCACTGTACGCATTATATTTGAGATGTATGAGACTGTACTACAGTATCACTAGCCGCCTGTGAATACTCGCTAAGTGAGAGTTGAGGCTAAAGAATGTATGTTGAGAGTTCGCGTAACTATGATTCTGTCAGATGTGTCCTTGTATAGTTTTGACTACATTTTTTTTCGGCCATTTACCATTAAAGATTGAGGGTAATATGTAAGGTAGATGTTGCTACATAATTGCTAGCCATATGGATATGGATCCATGGATGTGTTTTAGGTAGTCTATACAACGTATAAACGATCAAGATATATATGTAAGTCTATGAGAATTATCAGAGAAATCACTGACTGAAAAGTATCTATATGAATGATCAAGAAGATGTTCTGTGTTATGTAGGAAAATACGCTTAAATATACTCGATGAGATGATGACGCGCACAATGTCGAGTACTCTACGCATTACTAAGAATGAAATGATCAACGATTGAAGTGCACTCATGTGACCTCACGATAGAGCTGTACGAGATATCTGGCATGAATGTTGACGTTGGATTGGTTGTACACTAGCGGGGAGGGTGAGTACGTGAAGTGAGAGGTAAGTCAGGACAGAGAAAAGTAGTATATCGAGATATCAGAGGATAGCACATTATATGCTGGTGTATGGGATATTTAAAATAATATGATTGATCACAAGATGATGCTCATTATTTATGAATATGGTGACAGATTATGTACACAACGAAACCGAAGAACTCACAGGACTAAGACTGTAGAGTAGCACAGGAGGATTAATACTCTGGTTGCTACACCACAGGGAATATAATCTGGATGAGTGAGATGGAAGTGGCGCTAAAGGAGAATTGGGGAAAGTTAGAGGATTTGGAAATGGGTAGTTATAGACTAGAGTACATGATTACACATATGACGCTGATTGTTATATCTGAAATCGGATAGTACCTTTGCTGCTAAACACAAGAAACCTGGAAAACCTACTGTAACACAATACATCGCAGTATAAGGCGCCAACACATCTGTCTCTAATACTATCCTTCGTCAACGTATATATCTCTTAAAATGGTAATTGTTTAAAGAAAAATGTGATGTGTAAATAAGTAATTGTATTCTCAAGAATGTGTATGTAGTGCTAGTATTGAATCTCGCATAAGTGATTCTGCTATTTGCTGCAATTATCATATACCGTTGGGTTCTAGATCTTTAACACAATGCACATTTGTATTAGTCCTGTACCAACTATACTATAAATCCCCTTACACACCACGTTAAGTAATAGAGATCTGACAATCACCCATCTTCCCCTTAAAGTGTAACTACTACATGTCCTGCCACTACGTAAATATAAATCAGGAATCAGTACTTTCTTCTGTGTGTGCCTTCTACTTGTAAGCACTTTACTCTATATTTTGTACTTTGTAGACTACTCGCGACTATGTAGTGCAGTGTCTCTGTTGTGTAGCTCATGAATCTGCCTTAGAATCCGTGTCCCAGTACCTCGCTCTCTGAGGTGTTCTGCTGTCCCAATCCCTCCTGTCTATACACTCTCTGAACCCATGATGTCTCTGATAAACGACATGTGTGGAGCTATCGTTACGTGCTGAGGGCTCCACCTGAGAGGCTCCCTTCCTTATAACTTCTCTGGACCACGTTGAGTATTGAGAGCCGCGCATGCTCCTCTTGTTGCGTACCTCGAGGCCTGTTGCGAAGCGCAATATGCAGTCTTGCAGGCGTTCTAGTTTCCCCTCTTCCACAAGAGCTATGTCCCTAGTATATGGAAGTTTGGCTAAGGAAGATTAGACTGGTGATCAGGGGGGATGCAAGAGGCGTTAGGGTCGCTAGGAATCAGGCGCGCCTTGCACACTGCCACCAGATGGAGAGTAGGATGAGGGCCCTGACCGCTCCTTGGGCGACCGCATTGAGTGTTGATCATCTTTGTCCCAGCTTCCTAGGTCCAGTTAGTCCCATCGAAACATGGCCATGCGTCATTGTCACTGAGAGCCGCAGCGAGTTGGGAGTAGGGACGTCGTGAGGAGGCAAGAGGTGAGGTCAGTGGGCAGATCAGCGTGGGGCTAACTCCCGGACTCGAAGTCAGGCCCATGCGGGCGAGCGCACATCCAGGGAGACAAAGCCATAACGGAGCTCTTTGGCACCCTGTAATGCTCCCAGATGAGCTTCCAGTGAAGGCGGACGCCCTCATATGGACTTCACCCGACAAAGGGTTGTTGTTGACCAAATAAGGGGACTACAGCGAGTGGAGCAGCTAGTCGGCTGTACCTTGTGTGGAACACCACGAGGTTCTCTCGCGCGCACCGGTGATGCGCGCAGCACACCGAACACTATCGCATGAGCATGATCGCTCCTCTACGGAATCTGCACGACCGCAATGCTCCAGCTCGGACGGGGCCCTACGCCTGGTAGTCTCCTCCCGCTCACCAGTGGTGGTTCAGTTGCCATGAGCTACGAGGAGCACCTAGTCCCTCTCCTAGTACGTAGTCACCCGATGAGCTAGGAACCCTGAAGAGAGGTGTGCCCGTGAGGACAGCCCCATTCCGCCACCTCTAGCGATCCATACGGTGTTGGCAGATCCAATGGGCTCATAGCCATGTGAGGTGCTCTGCGCGCCCGTACCCTGGGCGCTCTGACTACTGTCCAGCACCTGCCCAGATCCACGAAAGGCGCGTCTTCCAGGAGCACAGGGGCCCATGTATGAATCAGACAAGGGCTGAATTAGTTTGTGGAGGAGAGCCTTGACACTGCTGCACTGCCCTGCAAGTTGTCGTCCGGTGACCATGGCTGGCTCGCAGCCTTGAGCACAGGATAAGGCATCACTCCGTTGTCCCCTCTCACGAGGGAAGATGCAGCTCCTGCGGACAATGAAACCACAAGTCCTGGCGGTTGCGCGAGTCTGTTGCGGGAAGTAGGTATCCGAGTACAATATTAGGGATGGGCACATTCTGCGTGTCATGTGTTTTCGCAGAGCTCTACCAATTGCGCTGTTGAGCACACTACTCGCGACACGGTCAAAATAATTCGACGCTGATACCACGGTCAGCAGTGTGAGAAATCCGGACGATTTTGGAATCCCATGATAACAAGGCATCATTTAGACGTGAACTGTAGACTGGAAAAGTCCGAAAAATGCAAGAGAAGTATGGATATGAAGAGTAAGTGCTACTTTTGCTTGATGCAGCCTCTCCATAAGCGAACGTTGACATTTACAAGCTCTAAAACGGGCATTCACACAATCTAGATATATTGCTCTGGCCAGGTGGATTTCGTCCGCAGATTTTTGAATACCTAGGGAAGTGAACAAATAGAACATAGGAAAAAATGGTAAATAACATGAGAATATGAACTTCTGAGAAAACTATATTTGACCATGATCCATTGTGTCAAATGATACATACTCTGACATTTAGACACAGAAGAAAGGCAATACGACATAGAACTGTATGACCTCTCCGGTTCTGCTTGCTCCATCCAACTGTGATTGTACAGTGGGACTCGAGTAGAATACAACGCGGACCAAATTGGCTTAAGTAACCTGACTGATCACACCTCTAGAGAAGCTCTGAGTTTGCGTAAGGCCTCTTTGAGTGGGCACATTGGATAATGAAAGCTGGTTGGTGAATATGCAGATCAGGTTAGCCAGGCCGTAGCTGCGTGCTGCTGCTCACTTAGTTAGACTCGGAGGAAATACCAGGCGACACCAAGCACTACTTCGGGATTAGCGCACTGAAACGATTGTGACCCTCTCAGTAAGCTTGTGTGAGTTGGATACGCAGCATCCTGACAGATGTACGGGACACGTTCCGAGCGTTTCTGAACCTACTTTCTTCAGTGATGTTGCCTCGTTTCAGACGGGTGGGGCGGTAGATCCATGATAGGGTTAAGCCCTAGGGCAACGCGATGTGGAATGCTGATCTGTGGAGGATCACGAGGAAGCTCGCGAAAAGGATGTTTGGACTCCTTTAGCTTGGCCAAAATGTATGGACCAAGATAGTGCGAACCAATTACAGTTCCGCCTCTCCAATCTCTGACATAGAATTGTTGAGTGCCATACCGAGCGTGAATAATCTAATATATGGTGACGCATATACTGCATGGATGCTAATGATTTTTTCGTGTATGTAAGTCACTTTGTCTAAGTTGACAGATCAACGTGGGGCGTTATTTTTCAGATTGTTCTTAGTGATGCTGACTTCGTGTTGGTTATTATTCGCTGTTGAATTGATGTCAGCATTATAAAAATTGGGAGGATCACAGATGTAATCTTTGATTACAGGCCTGATATCAAACGTCTGAAGGCACACTGGATTTGTTGTGTAGAGTCTTTCTAACTATTACCCTTGGTGTGCTTATAGTCTTCTTGTTAGCTCCAATGATATGGCTCTTACGTGGAATGACTTGTATGTAGTTGATCAGCTAATCATTGGTGTCCAGCAGAAATTACTCACATATACTTAGTCATTCCCCTTTATGTTCATCTCTGGCTTGTGTCATGAGTGCATTCTTTGTGGTATTTTTACTATATGATATCTTGTTTTGTTTTTCTTGCACAACATTAACTGGAATACTTAAGTAACTCTTCCTTCAGACTCAAATAAGGCTGTAAGCACCTGTGTTTTGGCATTATGATGTTCTCAGTTGTAAGCAGGCATTATTGTTGGCTGATCGCAGGTGGGGTGCATAGGAGAGTTTCAGTGCACCTCTTATGTGCTTACGGCTCATGGCGAAGGTTCAATTGGGAATAGCATCTTATATCACCCCGCTCTGTCGTAAACTAAGGAGAAAGCGTCCCCAGTAACCCCCCGCCTCGCGCAAACTGAGGTTTACGTTGAAACAAACCTAAGATTCCGCTGCAAGCCCTCAGCGCGAGGAACAGTGAAAGTCGCCACTATAACTGCGGGAGCCCTTCACACTAGCAATTGCGTGCAAAGAATTCACTAACACGAGCAAACGCCGGGCCGCAATGACTGAGGGGACCACGTAGAGGAAAGCTCCCACTGAATTCAAATCCGACGCCAGGAGACCACGAAAGCTCTGGAGTTATTACTTCACTATGGTCGGGTACCATGATGACTGCCCCTCGGACCACTCATGGTCTTGGCTGTTGGTTCTTTTTTAACAATCTTTAGGGATAGTAGGTGAATGCTCACACTACTTATGTTCTGCTGGGGATGAGTTTTTATGAGTAAACAATGTTTTTAAAACAAGACGTCGGAGCAGAGGAAATCAGTCTCTCATATATTCCTTTCGAATATCTTCTTCGAGTAGAATCAAAAGTTAGTTTAAACTTTAACCCTCGATAGTCAGTATTTGTTTATACTATTCTTCACCCGCCATTTCCTGCATTTTGACTTGCAGTCGTCAAAAGTATTTAGTTCTTCTCGCCCTAGTTCTTCTCATCCATTGTGTATCTGCTTGGCTGCGGTTGTTGATATCATTCGTATCATCTTGTCTGATACCCGAGTATTGTTGAGTGGTAGATGAGTATAACTACATGGTTGTTTGGGTCAATCTGGCAAACCGTTTTACTCCTAAAAATGTGAGTGTGTTTAGCATTGCTGTGAGGTCAATTAACGGCCGACTATTACTACCGTAAAACCATTGATCAACTGGGTCGTGGCTTTTGGCTTTGAACAGTGTGTGTTTGAATTTAACATTGAGTGACCATTTTGTGCAATTGCAATTCGCATCCAGAGGCTCGCACAATATCTATTGAATTCTCCAGATTTTGGGTGACAAACTGATGCTTACATAATAGAACCTGTCCCATTACTTTCTATAGAGATATTCCTCAAACACTCTTCTGAAAAGTTAAACGTGAGCCAATGGTAAGGATGTCCCGCTGTTTTTCATCAGGTTAATCTCATCTGGTTTAATCCCTTTTTTCATGTGAACCGGTTCGGAAATCCCCCCCTCCAGTAAAGGAGCTGGTCTCAGTGACTGTTTCCTTTCATCTGGTTATCTCATCTTTTTACACCTTCGCCTATTATCTCAGTTTTCTGAGCTGTTAGCGTAAAGCACGGAGTGTTTTCGGAATCTTGGTCACCCTAGTAGTCTGGTCCCTCTCAAGTGTGGATGCACAGCGTCTGCCAGTGATGTGTGCGTCTTCATAAGTATGGCTTCGGTCCATGTCGCTATCTGCACGTTTACGCCAGGAAGCACGATGGCTCTATTGTGCGTATTCTTCGTTGTTTTCATCTCCTATTCTAGCTTCGCAGAGGCACAGAGTCTTTGATGTCGTCATGTGCTCCTCATTGTCTGTATTGCCTGGAAGGCTACGAATGTTCTGCACATCGAAGTCCAGTGTCCCTACAATGTGTTAGTTTGTATTACAATCCCCTTGAATTTCTAGTACTACCTAATTGAGTAGATTCTAGTCTAGTGCGTGTTATCCGGCCATCAATTTCAAACTGAGAATAAGTGAAATCCCTCATGCTCGCTCATGTCCAGAATCGAGTCCATCATCCTGTACCAGAACGATCCGGTGAAACTCCTGGATGATCCCTGAGCATTTCATCTCATTCGAAATCGATTAATCTGCCTGATGACCACCTCTCTGATAATAGAATGAGCGATTACAGCCACTGATGAATTTGCTTTGCCTGCAAATGAGCACAGCTCTTTTGTCAACCCAGTACCATCGACCCTCCAACTTGATATCGGGGTTGCCTACAAATGAACGGGAATGGAGGCGTCTTTTATTCCACAGCCTAGGCAGCTACAACCCTCCACTTTATCGAGCACTCGGAGTCATTGCTTGGCCTCTGCACTTCCACTTGATAGGCTAATTGTGTGAAGCCCCGACTTACTTTACTTCAGTTGACACGGAACACTTATTTTGTTGGCGTATAGCATACGGAATATTGTATGTATCGTTCGCGAAATTATGATGCAAGATCGTACATGATTTGCATCCAGTCTCGAATGAATCTTCATCGTAATAAATATATATCGCACCCAATCGATCTCAGATGGGATGCTGCGTGGAAATAAAAATGAAGACCATCTCGCTATCCTGAGTGGGGACAGACTGGGGTGAAGTCTTCCGATTCCCTAGTCCTTCCATGACAAGGACCCATAGAGTTGTCTTGTTATTGTCTTGTGTCCTCATGATTTCAAGAGCTTGGTCTCTGTTTCTTTATCTCTAGTTGTTCGTTAGTCGAGTTTCTGTTTTTCTTATTTAAGACTGTTATTCCTTATAGATGAATACATCTAATAATCGCTACACTTTTGTTCCCGATAGTCTCCAATCTCATGGCACTAGCTATTATCCTCGTTATCACATCTGTAAACTAGTATAGAGTGGAAAACACAAGCATTCCAGTTTTTTTGACTTATCTAATTGTTGAATATATAGACATCATTTGATAGTTGTGACTTCATACATATAGAGAGTTTCTTTAGCCTTTTCGTAGGGTCACTACAAAGTCTGTGTTATTCTTGTCTAAATATGAAGTGTACTCTAGTTAAAATAGTGGACTCTACATAATGATGTCATGACCTAGAAGAAATCTAGAAATAAATTGAACATTGAAGGACTCCTTTTATGGGTATGACACAGTTGAAACAAGCACCAAATCTTGTACATTGATTGGTAGACAGAATCCAAATGGAGAAGCAGAAAACAAACATCCTTGTGTATACAAATTCCGGAAATCCGTCTACAGAGGATACAGCTAAGAGTGGTGGACTAATGCTTGATAGAAACCCACTAAGACCAGAACCCCTCGAGCACTGAGCCCCAGAAATGATAGAGTTGGTGTGGGTCTGTGGCTCTTCGCAATTACTTTCATCTAGGACCTGGGTCTTTCCTTCTCATTACGCCACTGACCCCCAGATATAGATGGTAGGTCAGGGCATTCTTACTTGGGTCAGGCGATCGTCGTAGCCTGTCAGACTCCTTCCCTACATTCTAACATGGCAGCGGGAGGAGACCATATCGTGAGCCGCCAGACCCTGTAACTGGACGTTGCCATTAAGGCTCGCTCGATGGAGTTAACAGCTTGGCATCCCACTTTTGGTGGCGCTATGTGTCAATCGCTGCTCAAGGAACCTTCAGCTCTGGGTCCGACGATTGGGGGGCTGCATGTCCTGCCTGCATAATTTCACAATCATCGAGGTAGGTAGGAGTGTTACTCATCACCTTCTCAGTGGACCTTAATCAAGAGTGGTCTCCCATGTGAAGTGAATGGACTCAGGATTTCGCGCTTCTAGGTAACAAGACTAGCGAGTTAATGGCAGCCTTCTGGAGCTGGCAGGCACTGGACATGGCGAGAGAAGGCCGGGTGATCGGGAAATAGAACGGGACCTGGCAGCGTGGTGTAGCTAGAGCAGGCCCATTCATGTGGTCAGCCAGATGCCCCAAGTGCGGAAGAGCAAGGCACATACACTTGGCCGCTCCAGCTCAGATATACCAAAAATGCAGGGTATACCTATGCGACTTAACGAATCTTTTCACCTGCTCAGCGATCATGCTCCCATGATATGGCTTTGGGCCGATGTAAATTTCTGCATGGATTCATTACTCTTCTCTTGTCTCTAACCGAGAGTGCTTTGCAAATGATGTATGGTTATTATTCTCGTTTTACTTACTCCAATCAAACACACAAAACGACATAATGCATGTCCGCTGCCGACGAAGAATTCACGTGTAAAGGGCTGTTCCCTACTACACACAAAAGGCTCATTAGTCATCAAGTTGACGTCCCAGTCCCGACCTTGAGAGGAAATAGTAAGCGGGTGGTCAGGCACGTAGACCCATAGTTAACTGCGCTATAAAGCATAGAACGCACTGGCGTCTGTACGCCTGCTGAATTCTAACCAAAAAAAAATATGCTTGCCTCGTCACTCACCGGGTAAGTAGAACTTCGAACACGTGCCAACTGGTAAGTGGGACAATGGTGAACATTGAAATAAAGAGACTAATTGGGTCCGACAAAGAAGACCTTATGCTGTGACCTATAGGCAAGGGTCATGGTGGAAACTTGGTAGCAAACCTGTGAGATCTTTCCCAAAGCTCTGTGTAGAAAGCTTGGCTTGATGAGTGGAAACAGGAATACCTCGTAGAGATCTTTCTGATTTGCTTAAAGTATCCGCCATTGAATCGTTGATAGGTAAGTTTTCGTGGCGTATAACTGTGTTAAAGCATAGCTGTTAATTCATCTCTTGACAACTCTGTGGCGTGTTCTGTGTTGTGTCACTTCCAGCAGCAGAATAGACCTCGTTCTAGCCGATTTTACTTGTTCGTCTTAAATAGATGGACTTGCCGGTCTCGCACTCACAGCAGCAAATCGGCACGTACATGCCAAGAGAGGGGGGAGATGTGACACGACGTCCTGTGTAGCTAGGTCGCCCTACCTACCAGACCTCTCTCTGATCAGAGATCAGTCATGCTCTACTCGGTTGATTCAGAAATCCCCTTCTACATAGGTCATCCGCCTTATTCTACGCTACAATTTTGTCTGCTCGTCAATTCTCACTGGACCCAATCTCTTGGAGTGGCTATCCTAGTCCGTTCACCCGTCAAATTCCACAAAATTATGTTGTGTCTAGTGCCATAAACAGTGGTTGAACTTGGACTACAATACTCTTGGGGTACTCTGTGATACCAACCGTCAAATTCAAAATTAGGTGGTTGTGCCCATGAAAGTGCCATCTCTACAAGGTGGGCCTGAATGGCGCCAGGTGCTCCCCTGGACAGACCAGAAACCGATACACGAGATGCGCTAGGGCACGTGTCAAGCGCCTCTTTCACTCCTCACCTAAACCATTCTGAGAAGTCAGCCGTCCTGAGCACATCGCCTGCCAATATAGGACTCGTACATCCCTCCCGTTACGAACTCAGCCCAGACTACATCTCGCCCATCACCACCATCAGACAATGAGTGGTCCATCAGTAATACACACTAGCCACTCAGACCCAACTCACCCAAGCATCTACGCAAGTGCCGAACAGTCTTGGTTCTAAATGATATAACGATCCAGAGCCACTGCGCGCCCTCCCCGATCCCCAGACGTAGTCATAAGGGGTGAACCTTCTTGCCAATGAGGTAGTACACACCTGGAAGTGGAGGCGCTACCAACATGCTACAGGGTTACATAGGGGCCAATCACGTGCAGTGACTCAATAGTAGTCTTATGTAATTTGTCATGAATGATGTGGGTGCGTAGGTTACAGGGGTCCTAGTCACGACTTTCGTATGGACTTCGTGGTGATG
Organism: Caperea marginata; assembly: GCA_029224305.1. Classification (NCBI taxonomy): domain Eukaryota; kingdom Metazoa; phylum Chordata; class Mammalia; order Artiodactyla; family Neobalaenidae; genus Caperea; species Caperea marginata. The sequence goes on along the minus strand of JANTQK010008876.1, from coordinate 34,751 downwards.
TATGACGTTTTGTACTAATATCGAAGTACAGAATGTAGGTAGCAAACTTTCTTCATAAGACGTTATCACGGTTTGCAGCACCACTAGTAGCAGTGGTCAAGTAGTAGGTATTAGTGAGGACGTAATGAAACTATCTCTTGTCCGTTCGGGATCCAACATGCCAGATGAGGAGAGCCGAATGCGGCGAGCAGCTAGTTGTCGGCAGATTTCAGACATGCGGCACGACCCCTAGCCGTAGACCTTTATCTCCCAAACTAAGCATGCGAGCGTGGTCCGTGCACAGTCTGCAAGATGGACAAGGCGACCGAGTTGCGATCAGCTGTAAGGTGCATCCCGATATTTTTTGTGAGCATGATGGAGAGCCTATGGGTCCTGAGTGCGCAGGCATGAAGCTGATCGATGTGTGATGGGGTGAGTGCGGTTGAGCTTTGTGGAGTATGGGAAGTGGTGTGGTGGGGGGATTCCTGGTGGAATGGGAGGAACGGTACTGTAGTTAAAGAAGATGAGTTAATGATGGATTATTGATGTTTTTCAGACGAGATGGTGGGGAGGCCAGGACGATGGAACAGATGTGGAGAGACAGCGCTGAATTACTCGAGGGAGAGAAAGGAGAGAAATGAAGTACACTGGACAGTCAGCTAAACAAAATGAAACAGAAGCCAGTTGCCTCCAATGTGGGGGCTCAACCAAAAAAAAAAAAAACCTCATAAGAATTTCAAACCAAAACACCCCATCCACCCAACAACCACCACCCCCCAGCGCAGCTGTATAGACAAGCCACAGTGACCTAATCTCCCAAACTATGAGCTGGTCCCGGCCAGCTGCAATGGGGGAGTGCTAGCTGGGGAGTGTGGAGGGAGCCTGAGTGGAATGGGAAGGTATGTGAGTGTTTGTGGATATGGGAGGTGGGGGGAGAGGACTGTATAAAAGAGAAAGAGAAAGATTTTTCAGCGAGAGGCCATATGAACAGATGTGAGCAGTCCTGTACTCGGGGAGGAGTGAAGACACGACAGCTAAACAAAATGAAAAGAAGCCAGTGCCCTTGGGAGGAGCAAAAAACAGCAGAAGAAGGGATGGACTGCTTTTGTCCAGAAGAATTGAGTCATGTTTCATTCTCAGAAAAAAAGCCTAATAAAAATAAATTGTTGGGAAAATAAGTGAGTTTTAAAATATTTGGTTATTTGCAAGAAGGGATTGGTGAGCCATTGAGTCCTCATCTTGACAAGGTTTTCCCTGGAGATAAGTGTACAGAGGCTCACATCTCTCCACCATGTGACTCCCTGAGGCTTAATGAGTAGGCATCTGGTGGGGATTCCTTCCATCCCCTTAGTCGTTGTCTACTGAGCACCTACTGTGTGCTACACTCTGTAGTAGGTGCAGGGGAAACACGGAGGAGGAGGCTTCACAGCCCAGCCTGGAAGAAGAACAGAGATGGGGACAGGTGAGAAGAGGGTAGCAGGGCACATGCCGCACACGGGCATATGGGTGACAGCAGGTCAGTTCCGTTCACTCTGGGGACACCAGGGTGATGATGCCCAGGAGAGAAGCAGCTAAATCTCCCTGGGGAATCAGGGTATATGCAGGACCACAGCATCGCTCCAGCACATACAGGATGGTGGCACGTGGGGCTGGTGGACAAGACCAGGATCCCAGCTGATTCCTGTATGGAAACTGACAAATATCAGGGTCAATGCAGAGCAGATACAAACATGACAAGGACTCTTCCCTGGCCTGGGATGCCCATCTCACCCACTTCACCTGTCGAATCCTTCATTGCCCTGTGATCAGCTCAAACACACCCCCTAAAAGACAGGCACCTGCCCTCAACCAGCTCACCCCAGGCTGCTCCAAAGTCCCAAGGTTTTACATATAGTCTCCCAAAGCAACTGAATTCTTATTTAACACTCAAATGAACAAGCTCTTATTTTATGTTTCCATCATAGCAAAGCAAGCCTTAATGGAAATTTCCTTTAAGTCTAAAAATGACAGGGCCATCTCAGTTCATTCAAAAGCAAGTAATTTAAATTCTAGTTACAAGTTGGAAAGAACCCACATGTTTGACAAGAAAGAACACTGTGTTTTCTTGTGCCCATCAACCTGTTAGTACTAAATAGCATTTTCAAAAGCAAGGAATTTCAAAGCAGTGACAAGTCTATACTCTAAAGGGACACTGGATGTAGGTGCCTAAGGTTCCAATCATTTGAGAATCCAAGAAAAAGGGTGGGGGATGCTTAGAGCCAATGGGGGTGCTTAGACTTGGGGCCTAGTCACCCCTGTCCTTACCACACACCGACAGGGGAGCTGCTGCCCTGGGACACAGTCCAGCTACCATCCAGTGAAGTCACAAGTTCAGCTGAGGGGAGGCGTGACCAATTGGCATGACACGATGCATGATAAAATTATTGAGAAATTAAATACTTCAATCTCAGTGACACTTGTTCGATCACCTGAACATTCTGTCCAGCTACATTTTTGTCCCCTTGTCATTTTGGTGCTGATACACACATCTGCTTCCTTGAGACACTGAATCGAGTTTCTGCTTAGCACTTGAATTCCGAGGTAGGAATGCAGGACTCAGGGTACCCGTGATGTTGCAGATAGTTGTCCAGACAAGAGGTTGGGGGTTACTCAACTGGCCCCCAGATTTGCCGACTTTGAAATAAAAACCAATCCTCTCTCTTGTCAGTTTTCAGTTTCTCAGTAAAGGTAAAAGTTGGTTTTCCTGGTTAAATATGCAAAAACAAGAACAACCTGAGGGTTGGTAATGAACACAGCCTGAGGCTTGGTAATGAACACCAGAGGGCCAGGCTAAAAGCTCTCTCACGCTGAGGTAGTGGAAGCTTATGGCAAACCCAGTTGGAAATAAGGTGACTTCAGTCTCAGTGTGTTTTCCCAAGCAAGCAGGAGTGGTTTGGCAAGAGACTTGCAGGACTTACACAGATTCTACCGAGATGTATTCGAGCCATTTTCCCTGGTTTTGTTGCATGATAACTTGCCTCATAGGTGAACTTTTACAAAACAAAAAGGCAGACTTAAGGAAACAAAAAGACTGCTTGTCCAGAGCGAGGTCAAATCTGAAACTGGATTCCATCCAATTGGCGTTATTAATTCAAAGGACCCACTGGACTCTGAGGCTGGAATAGCTCAGGCTGCTCTATTTCCATCCCTTTCTCTCCCACACCACAGCTCAGGGTCTTAAGAAGATTCCAAATTCAATAGGGACAGACATTTAAGAAGAAAAACTCATTTTATTTAAAACTTCATTTTATTAAACTCAAGGAATTTGTCTCTAGGTTTAAAGAGAGTTGATCCGATGACTCAAAGTTTTCGTGTTGGCCTCCTCTGAGGGCTTGGGAAAGCCTCGCATACCCACAGAGGATGCAGCTGACAAAACAGACAGTTGCTGATCCTGACATCAATGGGTACTTTCAGTTGATTCAGATGGGTTAGAAATGCCCCATTTGCGTTGAGTTCTCCAGGGCAGGAAAACAGAGAGGAGAGGCATCACGCGTGTCCGAGGCCAGGAACAGTGTCCTGCCTTTTCATCAGCTCCATCTATGACTGTTTCTAAATTTGGGAAAATTGTCCAGCTGCTGATGTGTCCAGATCTCCGACCATACCTCCTAGCAGTGTCAACACCACAGATGGATGACAGTAATGGATGTCGTGCATGGACAGAATAGATCACCGGCAGAGCACAGCCTCAGCAAAAGGCAAAGCCTCGTGCAGAAAGGCAGTCACGCCCACCCCCAGGCATGGCCCACGCAGTCCCCAAACATGAGTTTCAGTGGGTAGCTTGTCTGCCAGCTGTGTGTTTGTGATCACCAGGAGAAACACGCTGCGCACAGCAAACACTGAAAACTGCCGTGTACGTGCAGAACAATGAAGTACAGATGTTGACCCTCATAGGAGATGTTTTACAACGGATTCAATTATTGAACATTTTTGTGATTCTTAATCCCATAAACCATCCTCAAAGAGCATATAGGCCTCCTTTCAACCCAGAAAATGCTGAGTGATGCCTGGATTAGAGGTACAGTTGAGACCGTATGCCTCTGTTCAATGGGGAAAAGAAAATGTCTTTCTCCCTAAAAAGAGCTTATAAGAGTGACTAGAAGGTCATTTTCTTAGAAAGTATAGTGTGAAACAAGACAAAACATATTTGCCCAACACACACACACACACAGACGTGCATGCATCCCATGCAAATATCTGTGTCTTTAATTATCATAAGTAATTAGGAGAGTAGATTTTACTCAGAAGAGCTTAGTTGAGACATTTGTTTGTGATGAGCTTTTCCCCCTCTACAGAGTTAGAAATATCATTATAAATGTGCTGGTTAACAATGTCTATCTCCAGCTCAGGAAGTGTTGACACAGATGTTTGGCTAATCATTGATAGCAAACAGTTATTCCCATAAAGGCGAAGATTAGTCGGAATTGGCATGTATTTCTTTCTTCTGTGAGCCTCGTTTGATTATAGATGATGTTTTCTTAGAGTGTATCCATGCAACCTCATAAATGATGTAAAACCCAAGAAAACAGGAACCCTGTGCCAAAACCAAGTTAAATATGCGTCCGAAAAATGCAAGCTTGATTCGGGTTCAGGTGCCATGAAGCTTGCCTCAATCTATTGTTGCTAAAACCTCCAGGGAAACTATAAAAAGCAACCCTGACATTAATATCAATTTAAAGTTGGTATCACTGCCAACATTTATTCCACATGAAGCCCAGCTGGCTGTATCATCTTGAGCACAACATAGAGTGGCAGCATTGCAGCCTCCAAAAGGCTATGAAAAAATGGCCCACACAGACTGGGTGAGGAGAAGCCTTCTTATCTGTGTAAATGCACTGCAACTGTCCCGGTTTTCCCTGTGAGCAGCAGAGGTGGTCTGGGAGTTGGATGCACAGCTTGTTCTCTGGGCAAGCAGCTTCAGAGTCTCCGAGCTGTGTCATGCCCCTTCCTCCTTCCATCAAGAAGTACAAGAAGCCCAAGAAGTACTTTCAGATGGATGCCTCTCCTTTGCCACCCATCTCACAGAGGTCCCTGGAAATCCACACAGAATTACCATACGGTTACTTCCAGAGCATCTTGGGAAATCTAAAGCCCTCTGTCTTAGTTCTCTCCTACTCACCACCATGGGATGGGGTTCAGGGGAACCAGAACAAGTCCAGAGTTCAGCTGAGTACTGGGTGGCTTTCCTTCATGTACCATTTTAAAAGGCACCCATTCCCAGGTGAAATGCCTGCTTCCAGGAAGAACCCTGCCAGGTGCCATGGAGGAAAGGAAGACCGGGTTGCAAAAGAGTTGCATAAACTTTGACCTGGAACTGAAACATGGACTCCAGGAAGCAAAGTCATAGAGGAAGGAAGATGGTTGGTTTGAGATAGTTGAAACCCCTGCATACCTGGCAAGAAAGTCACTGACACCTGGTGTGCAGGGAGAAGGCTGAACAAGCTTCCCCAGCAGGGAAGTAACGTCTTGTGTCCTCGGAGGACCCGCACTTGTGATTGGACCTGTTCCACGGCTCATCGCAAGGGAGCTCCCTCTGTAGCAGGTGTGGACTCTGGCCATCCTCATGGCCTTACATTGAGACTTTTTATTCACGTGACAATAAGCACCTCACACAGTCTTCTGCTCTTTCTTCCATTTCACAAATGCTCGTTTAGCTTCTTCTATGCAGAGTGACCTACCCCAAACGCCCATTTTTACTGTGATAAATCTCTACACAGATCCTTCTCAACTTACTATGGGGTCACCTCCTGGTAAACCCTGGTAAATTGAAAATGTGGTAAGTCAAAAATGCATTTAATATACCTAAGCTACAAAATGTGGCTTAGTCCAGCCTGCCTTAAACGTGCACAGAACACTTACATTAAAAGACAGTTGGGGGGATTCCCTGGTGGTGCAGTGGTTAAGAATCTGCCTGCCAATGCAGGGGACACGGGTTTAAGCCCTGGTCAGGGAAGATCCCACATGTGGCAAAGCAAATAAGCCCGTGCATCACAACTACTGAGTTTGTGCTCTAGAGCCTGAGAGCCACAACTACTGAGCCTGCGTGCCACAACTACGGAGCCTGCTCGCCTAGACCCCATGCTCCACAACAAGTGAAGCCACCACAGTGAGAAACCTGCACATTGCAATGAAGAGTAGCCCCCGCTTGCCGCAACTAGAGAAAGCCCGCGCGCAGCAATGAAGACCCAACACAACCAAAAATAAATAAATAAATAAATAGACAAATAAAATTTAAAGATTGTTGGGAAAAACCATCTAACACAAAACTTATTTTATAATAAAGTACTGAATGTCTCACGTAATTGATTGAATACTGTGCTGAAAGTCGTATGGGCACGGAATGGTTGTCAACGTATCAGTTGTCAACCCTCATGATTTTGGGGCTGACTGGGAGCTACAGCTCTCAACCGCTGCCCAGCATCATGAGAGAATATTGTGATACATATCACTAGTCTGGGAAGAGATCAAAGTTCAAAATTCAAAGTATGGTTTCTACTGAATGTAGAGACATTTTGTGCCATCATAAAGTCAAAAAATCATAAGTCAGTATTTCTCTTTCTCTGCCTGACTTACTTCACTCAGTATGACAATTTCTAGTTCCATCCATGTTGCTGCAAATGGCATTATTTCATTCTTTTTAATGGCTGAGTAATATTCCATTGTATATATGTACCACGTCTTCTTTATCCATTCTTCTGTCGATGGACATTTAGGTTGCTTCCATGTCTTGGCTATTGTAAACAGTGCTGCAATGAACATTGGGGTGCATATATCCTTTCAGACCATGTTTTTCTCTGGATATATGCCCAGGAGTGAGATTACAGGATCATACAGTAGCTCTATTTTTAGTTTTTCAAGGAACCTCCATACTGTTCTCCATAATAGCTGTATCAATTTACATTCCCACCAACAGTATAGGAGGGTTCCCTTCTCTCCACACCCTCAAAAGAAATGATACAAATGAACTTATTTACAAAACAGAAACAGACTCACAGTCACAGACTTAGAGAATGAATTTATGGTTACCAGGAGGGAAGAGTGTGGGGAGGGATAGTTAGGGAGTTTGGGATTGACATGTACATGCTGCTATATTTAAAATGGATAATCAACAAGGACCTATTATATAGCACAGGGAACTCTGCTCAATATTATGTAACAACCTAAATGGGAAAAGAATTTGAAAAAGAATAGATACATATATATGTATAACTGAATCACTTTGCTATACACCTGAAACTATCACTACATTGTTAATCACCTATACTCCAATATAATATAAAAAGTTAAAATGAAAAAAAAAATTGCCTGTAGAACCATCGTAAATCAGGGACCATCTGTATATGTCAGTCTCGCCAAAAACAAAGGTGTCATGTTCTTTCTTGTTAAGTGAAATGAATAAGGAGGTTGCAGGGCAAGCAAACACACTCTTGGGGTGTTACATCTCCTCCTAAAGTCTTCAGATATTTATATTTACTTTCAGGATAGTCGGTAGGGTCAGCCCCTCATTTCCACACTCAACTTTACCTGATAGCTCCTGTTCATGCTTGAAAACTCAGTTCAGAGTCATCAAAGGCAGGGCTTCTGTGCTAAGTCCTCAGCACCTATGCAAACATCTACCAGAACTAATTAGATGGCATTTACCCATCTGTCCTTCCCCAATAGACTCTGAATTTCTTGAAGAGGAATTCTCTTCCTCTTACAAGGGCACTAATCCCATCATGGGGGCCCCACCTTTGTGACCTCATCTAAACATAGTCACCTCCTAAAGGCCCCACCTCCAAATACCATCACAGTGGGTGAGGACTTCAACATATGAATTTGGGGAGACAAGAACAGTTAGTCTACTATAGGTAACCACTAGCCACATGTGACTTTGGAGCCCTCAAAATGTGCATAGTGTGACTGAGGAACTGAATATTTAATTGTATTTTATGCTAATTAATTTAAATATATATTTCAATAGCCAGATACTGGGGGTGGCGCTCTCAGCTGTCTGCTGGGAGAAGTGGCCTGGCCAGAAGGAGAGGCAGAAGAGGGGGAGCCAATGGGCCATCCTGTCATTGGATCTGAGGACACGAGAGGCCCACAAACACTTCCAAGAGTGAGGTCTGCGGGGAGGGGGAGCTACCAACTGAGAAGGGAGAGGTTCCAGGGATGCTCAGGTCGACTCAGGGAAGACATGTGTGCAATGCCTATGGGACCTCTATGTGGGCATCTCAAGGATAAAACAAGCAGGGAAGAGCCTGTAATGACTGACTCCAGAGCCATCACCCTGTTCTCTGAAATATGAAGTCTGTCAACAGGACAAGACACTGCATTAGAGGCGGTCCAGCAACGTGTCTGTTTTCTCTCTCAGAGAGGACCGGGCAAGTCATACAGGTCCTGGTCAGCCACTCAGCTCAGATCCAAACAGCTTGTCATGGGGCTGGAACATTTATTTAGGGGCAAGGGGATGGCTGAAGCCCCTTAAATCACCCCCACGCTCTATTTCCCACATACCTAACTGTTAGATAAAGTTGTTGAGAAATCCTGGAATGCCCCGCAGATTTCCTTAAACCTTATTTCTCACAGTGAACTCTCAGCAAAGAGATAAATTTAGATCCCCCCGTTCAGCAAGCCCCGCACCCTGGTGATTGTACAGGATGATGTTTTCGATTACACTTTTATTATCTCGTGTTTCTATTCCAACTGAGAATCCCACTTTCTCATCACTCTCCAGTTCCTCCTGATCTGTATTCCTTTCTCCTCCTCACAAGACCATCATGAAACTGCTTCAATCACCAGTAAATGGTGGAAAGAATGAATGAGTTTGGCCTTAAACACTCCTAAGTAGACAGTTGGGAAGCGGCTGAAAATTAAAACCAGGCAGCTTAATGACATTAGTGAGGCCTGCTTGAGAAGATGAGCCTGACCTCCAGACTCTGGGCTCAGTGTACCGATGACATCAGAGCTCCGAGGGGGTGGCTGAGGCCAGGAGCCCTGGAGCAGAGGAAACCGTGCAGTAGGGCTTGTCTCTTCTGTCCCACAGAGCCCAGCTTGTCTCACATTGAAGTAGGAAATCGCAGCCTCCTCCAATCAAGGAGGGGAGCTGAGGGTTCCTGCAGAGAGGAGCTTGGCATGGAGGCGAAAGGGGGATAATCCTTTAGCCTCTCCCCAGGGTTCAGCCCTCTCCCCCCAACACTGGCTGAAAATGTGGAGCTGCAACCATCCAATCGCCGACCCCAGGGAGCCTGGTTTGACTAGCTGTTTTCACTTGCTAGATTTCACTAAAATCTTTACAAAGTGACTTTTACAAACTTATGATCCAAAACTCAGAAAGGGAGATTAGGTGTAGCTTGGGGAAAACAATGGGTTGGAGCATGTGATGCTTTCCATATTAACAAGTCTCAGTTTGGAGGTTTGGGATGGGGGGTTTCTTTTGATGTCTCATTGAGAGCAAACAAAACATGAATTGTCCTGGCACCCCGTAAAGAACATCAGTGCCACGATTGTTAATTATCTAATCCCCTCAAATATATTGAGCATTTTATCAACCACCAGTAACAATGAAGCTTAAAATAGACTCTTATTAAAATATTCATTAAAAGGCAACCATGGAACCACCACACAGATTCTTTCAATCCCCAGAACATCAAGCCAGGCAGCAGTGGGGAAAGTGATTTTGCCAGACACGGAAAGAACTTTGCCAGCTTCTCAGCATCAACCTCTTGGGAGCCTCTCTGCATATCCCATGCATTCTACTTCCCCCAACCAAGATCAAATCTCTTCTGACTCATTTTTATTTTCCCAATCACACACGGAACATCTCAGTAGCACAGAAAATATCTAAAGCCAGTGCAATCCTGGTGCCCCCAACAATAAGGCAGTGAGTGTGGAGGCAGTTCTAAGACAGCCCCCAGATTCCCACCATGGTCCCTCAACCCCATGGTGTACACATTGGCTCCCAGTCTCTCAATCAAACACTTACCTAGGTACTGCTGTTATGGGATCTTGTTGTTGGGATTAAGGTCCAAAATATTGAATACATTGACTTCAGGTTCGGGAGCTTACCCTGGGTGAGCCTGACCTAATCAGGTGAGCCTACACACGGAATAAGACTCTTCCTGAAGAAAGAAATTGGAAGACTGAGGGTGAGTCAACATGAGGGGGACTCATGTTGCTGACTTTGTTGCTGACTTTGAAAATGGCGGGGGACGACTCACATGGCAAGGAATGTGGATGGCCTCTGGGACCTGGAGTCCTCAGTCCTACAACCAGGGGGAAATGAATTCCAACACCAACCTGCATGGCTTTGGAAGCAGAATCTCTCCCTGAACCTCTGGAAAGGAAGGAAGCCCAGCCAACACCCCGGTTTCACCGTGTGGGACCCTGAGCAGAGAACCCAGCCTCACTGTGCCTGGCCTTCTGACCTGCAGAACTACGAGCTAATAAATGGCTGTTTGTTTACACTGTTAAGTTCTGTGACTTTACACAGCAAAGGAAAACTAACAAAATCTGTTGTGCAGTCAACAGATGCAGACTCTTGAGCAGAGTCCCCCATCGCACAGCCGCAGGACTTCGGTGTTCTCAGCAAAGAGGGTTGTCCTCCAGCCCTCATTGGAAAATGGGGAGGGCTGCCCAGAAAATGTACAGAAGTCCGTCAGAAGAGTCGAAACTGACTCCAAGATAGCGTGCATCCTGTTGTCTTATCAGTTAATTACACCTGTTTTCTTTTTCACTAAGAGAGATATTTTGTCTTTTTCATGATTTTGCTTGAAAAAGCATAGTATCACGGAAACAGCATTTCCTGGGCTACAGAGCTTAGAAAGCTGGTATTCACGGGGATACCACCAGGGAAGTCCCTGTTTTTAACTTTTAAAAAATGATACTCTGGGGCTTCCCTGGTGGCGCAGTGGTTAAGAATCTGCCTGCCAATGCAACAGACACGGGTTCGATCCCTGGTCAGGGAAGATCCCACATGCTGCGGAGCAACTAAGCCTGTGAGCCACAACTACTGAGCCTGCATGCCGCAACTACTGAAGCCCACATGCCTAGAGCCCGTGCTCCACAACAAGAGAAGCCACGGCAGTGAGAAGCCTGAGCACTGCAACGAAGAGTAGCCCCCACTCACCGCAACCAGAGAAAAGCCCACGCACAGCCACGAAGACCCAACACAGCCAAAAATAAAATAAATAAAATAAAATAAATTTTTTAAAAAATGATACTTTGACAGAAATTTGGCAAAAGGATATTAAAGTTCTCAAATGGATGTTTCTTCTCTGCAACAGTAATTTAGCATCAAGGAATTTACCCTCTGGATATAATTGGATAGATGTGGGAAGACAGCTATAAGGAAGTTTGGGCAACTTTGTTTAATGAGAGCCAAAAGAAAAAAAAAAACCAACATACATCACTGGTTCTCAACCCAAGGGGATTCTGCCTCCAAGAGATGCTTGGCCGCGTCTGAAGACAGTTTTAATTGTCACAGCTGAAAGGGGCTGCTACTGGCATCTAGTGGGCAGAGGCCAGAGATGCTGTTCAACATTCTACCATGCCCAGGACACACCCACCACAGAAGATGACCCAGCCCAAAATGCCAACAGTGCCAAGGCCAAGAAACCCTGACCAAACTGTACAACTGCAGAGATTAGGTTGAATCAGTTAAAGTGCAATGTTTTGCAAGCATAAGAAAAAACTATGGTATTGTAGGTCTAGATTCATATTTATGTTTGGAACTCATTGCTAAGTGAAAAAAAATGATTATAAATTTATACTTGAAATTGTCATATGGCTAGAAAAAACATAATAAATACTTATATATTTATAGAATATTATATCTCATGTTTCCCATGGAGAGACTAATTATATGTGTCTATAGAAAGTAGCATATGAATGAAATATAATTATATATATACATATTATCATAGTTATTCTTCTGTTTCTTTTGTCAATTGATTTATATATCAATTGACTTTCTTTGTGGTGTGATGATGCCTGAGGTTCCTTCACTAAAGAGTCCTGTCTCTAAGTGAAGACACAGTTAAAGCTGTTATAATGTGGCACATATATACAATGGAATATTACTCAGCCATAAAAAGGAACAAAACTGAGTTATCTGTAGTGAGATGGATGGACCTAGAGACTGTCATACAGAGTGAAGTAAGTCAGAAAGAGAAAAACAAATACCATATGCTAACACATATATATGGAATCTAAAAAAAAAAAAAAGGAAAGAAAAAAAATGGTTAGAAGAACCTCGGGGCAAGATGGGAATAAAGATGCAGACCTACTAGAGGGTGGACTTGAAGATACGGGGAGGGAGAAGGGTGAGCTGGGACAAAGTGAGAAAGTGGCATGGACATATATACACTACCAAACGTAAAATAGATAGCTAGTGGGAAGCAACCGAATAGCACGGGGAGATCAGCTCGGTGCTTTGTGACCACCTAGAGGGGTGGAATGGGGAGGGTGGGAGGGAGGGAGATGCAAGAGGGAAGAGATATGGGAACATATGTATATGTATAACTGATTCACTTTGTTATAAAGCAGAAACTTACACACCATTGTAAAGCAATTATACTCTAATAAAGATGTTAAAAAAAAAAAAAAGCTGTTATAATGCATGTGCCTGGAGAGATAGCACATAGACCCTTTATAAACATGTACCCTGCCTAGGAAGCTATTGATTAAATCGGGTGGCCTGCCTGTCACTCAGCTGAGGAGCAGACAGCTTTGGTGCTGAGCTACAGGACTACTCCTAAGAAGGGTGGACCTCTGAACAGCCCAGGAAAGGGATACGGATGGGGTGGACACAGGTCCTGCCGCTCTCCCTTAGGCCAGCCCTATCCCTCCACTCACTGAGTCAGCCTGAGAGCAGCAGACCCAAAGAGATAGGAACACACAGGACTGTCCATCCCAAACCTGGCCTCCAGCCCTGGCTCTGCCTGTGACTCCAGGTTCCTCATCTGTGAAGTGAGCGCGTTAACCAGCGGTCTCCAGGAGTTTTTCAGTGCTCTGATCCTCTGGATTCCCCATCATGTATCTGTCCCTGCGATTTTGCAATGAATGGTCTCCACAATGACCACTGATGTTCCTGTTGAAATCGTTCTCTTGGCTTGACAACTTTCTTCTGTTACTTTCAAATGATCACAGACTCCAGGGAGGAGTTTAGGTAAACCTCTTTCCAAGTTCTGGGTCCCAAAAGGCCCCCCAAAATTTCTTCCTACAAAACATTCTCAATCAGGGATGTGTAACCGTGGAAATCCAGAGGGTCAGCCAGCCCTGCTGCTCCCCTGGGAAGGAGGCTGGCCGTGTCCTGCATTTTCTAATTTTTGGTTGGTTCTGATCCTTCACTTATAACATAATTTTCCCCTTTTTCCTTAAAGCCCAATAAATATCCCACTCTCCAGTGCTTTATTCTGGGAGCAGTATAATTTCTGCCTGATCTGTGAGTGCATGTGAATATCTACTCAAGATTGTCATGTGATTTAAGGTGTCTTGAATTCTGTAGCTGCTTTGAAACCAGGTGACTTTTGCTCCTTATTTCTACTGGGTTGAGCTGTGAGGTGTGATTGAGAGAGAAAGGAACAGCTTTGTGAATAAACAAAATCCCCACAGTATCTTCAGCTTCACTACCCTGTGTGAGGATGAGCTCAGGGGTCCTCAGCCTGGGCCCTATTGATATCTGAGGCTGGACAATCGGTGTATGAGGGTCTGTCCTGTGTGTTGTAGGATGTGTCACAGCTTCCTAGGTTACACCTACTGATGCCAGTAGCCCTCCCTCAATCCAGACAGTGTGACAATCAAGAATTCAAGAGTGTCACATCACAGGCCACATGGGGCTCCAATGGCCTCCACTGTTAGGTGGGGAAGGAGCTCCAGAAGCTTCTCTCTCTCCAGTGAGGAAGGAAGCCTGCTCTCTGTGCCCCACAGGAATGTGGTCAGTCCCAGACCACGTTTCTGAAGAGTCATCTGTCATGTTGAGCAGTCAAATACCATCAAAGTAAATCCTGACTAAAGAAGCTGGGATGATACAAAACACTGGGTCCAACACATACATTTAAGTGTTATAAGTGATCATCTCTTCACGGTAGAACTAATGATAATTAGGACCTATTTTATTTTATTTTTTGTATTTATTCATTTAACCTAGATTTTCCATTTTTTTAATAATCATTAAATTACTCATTTAAAATGTTTTATTATTTTTATTTTTATATATATTTTGTTGAAGTATAGTTGATTTACAATGTTGTGTTCATCACAGGTGTACAACAAAGTGATTCAGTTATACATATACATATATTCATTCTTTTTTATTTTCCTTTCTCATACACGTTATCACAGAATATTGAGCACAGTTCCCTGTGCTATATAGTAGGTCCTTGTTGCTTATCTGTCTTATATATAGTAGTGTGTGTATGTTCATCCCAAGCTCCTGATTTATGCGCCCCCCTAACGTTTCCCCTTTGGTAATCACAAGTTTGTTTTCAATATCTGTAAGTCTGTTTCTGTTTTGTAAATAGGTTTGTATCATTTACAAACCTATTTGTATCATTTTTTAAAATTAGATTCCACATATGAGAGATACCATATGATATTTGTCTTTGACTTACTTCACTTAGTATGATAATCTCTATATGTATTCCTTTTGAAAATTTTGAACACTTAGGAAATAGAAGAATGCATACAAATGTTTAATATACACTTAGGTGATGTAGTGGACACACCCTAAGTTGACTCCAACCCAGTGATTTATGTCCTATGTAATCTCCTCCTCTTGAGTGTGAGTGGGGTTTGTGACTTACATTTGAATGACAGAATATGGCAAAGGTGATGGGTTGTCATTGTCCATGGTTATATATCATGTAAGATTCTGCCTTGGCAGGCTAGAGGAAGAGAGAATCTCCCTTGCTGACTTTGAAGAAGTGAGCTACCGTCTCTTGGGACCACCTGCAAGAGGGCCATGTGGCAGGGAAGTGCAGGGCAGCCTATAGGAGAGTGATCCCCCACTGACAGTTGGCAACAAGGTGGAGACCTCAGCCCTACAACCTCAAGGAACTAGATTATGCCAATAATCTGAAAGAATTTGGAAGCAGATCTTTTCCCACTTGAGCCTCTGATGAGACCAATGCTATACCTGACACTTGATTGCAGCCTGGCAAGACCCAAGGAAAGGACCCAGCCAGGCTGTGCCTGGACTTCTGAGCTGCAGAGAGCATGGGATCACTGATATGTGCTGTTTGAGGTGAGCTGTTAACCAGCAATAGATGACTAATACAGGCAGCTTCCTCTCCTTTGAGAACACATGAACAAAATAACCTCCATAAGAGGTTTATAACTCCATCAGGGATTTCATAAAATAAAAATAAAATTCAGGGCAACTTGTAGCCAGTTAAGTCATCTACCTGTCAGCACTTACTCTCATCACTGATGTTAGGAATGAACTAATGGGCTAAAAAAGTGAAGCTAATGAACTTCAAAGTCTTCATATAGCAAAGAATCAGTCAATATACTGTATTTATATAGTGTATATACTGTACATTTTATGTGGATATAACAATTACTGTATAGTATAACAGGAAATTGTAGTGTGTATTTTGGCAAGGTTTGGCCATAAAAGGAGGAAGGGAAGAGGATTTTATCATGACCATCACTTGCCGAAACATTCTGGTAGTTTAGGAACGTGCTATACTAAACAGAAACAGTGGGTGGGTTCTTAACCTTGGTTCTACCCATCATTTCCCACCTAAATTCTCTGAAGTGGTGACAACAAACTGTACCTAAATCTTCAGGCAAGAGGGCCCTCTGTGACTGCTTTGGGGTGTTCACACATTCCAAGGATTCCCTGAGACCAGCCTGCGCTTCTGGGCTGCAGTGGACACTCCTCCTCCCCGCTGCCAGGTCTGTGCCACCTCTCAGCTGTCCAAACGTTGGTCATCCACCCCGACCCAGCTGCTCAAACTGTCCCCATGCCTTTCCTCCATTGCCCCATGATCCAGTGACTGGTGACTCATGAGGTTTCCAGTTCTGGCCTCTTGCTGTCCCAAGCCTGGCCCGATCATTGTTCTGTGTCTCTGTCGCATGCAGTGCTTGGAGGAGGCTCGGAACTACTCATTGTCAGAAGAAAAAAAAGGTACACAGGGCAGGAGCCTGTCACACCTGGAAAGATGAGGGTACCCCTTCACAGAGGTGCATCTTCCCAGGTGGGTGGCCAACCAGGCCAGGGCTGCCTTTAGTGTTAAGGGAAGATGTTCCCAATGATGACTCCAAACCACGTGTTCAGTAAAGATTTTAAAATGCTGGTTGTTCCTACAGTGATGGGAAGCTGCTCTCTTATTGAGGGGAAAGGAGATGGGTCTTTTTACAGCACCATGTGAAAACAGAATTCTGGAAACCTGCTTTGGAGAACGTCTTTTTAAAATTAAATATTTTAAGTAATTAGGACAAAGTACTCTAGCCAGGAGTAATTATTTTTTAA